>JASDQU010262913.1:3941-15399 GCA_032191745.1 Picea mariana | reverse complement strand
CAAGCTTCTCCTCTCGTGCTGCAACAATTCCGTCCTCCCTCTATGCGATTGAAGTCGCAGCAAGCAACAATTTCTCTGCAAACTTCTCCAAATTCCGTCCTCGCTCTGTGCATGCGAATCAAAATTAAATTGCATGCGAATCAAAATTAAATTGTAGGTTATTTCCACTCTTCATGCATGATATGAGGTTCTGAAATGTAACGACAAGCCAGGTGGAGAAAACTTAATACTAAAAAGGTGCTGATCTATTTCCACTCCTGTGATGTATTACTCGCTCAAGATTTTTCTGTCATTTCGGTTCTTTAGAAGGTTCCACGCTCACCATATTTACCGATCCAGGTGCGAGGGACACGAACGTGGCAAGCCTAAATTGAAAGGAATTACGGCTGCTAATTATTGGAACGTGGCAATGAGGTTGATTATATAAATTATTTATTAAGGGTGGCAATCAATGGATAGAGCAGTAATTTTTTAATCAAGATTAAGTAAATGTGAAAAAGTAAACAAAGAAACGGACGCATTCATAAATGCACGGACCAAGAATATGACTGAACGACCAAGAATATGCCGGCATCTTTCATTGTAGGCCATAAAATTAGAATTTTTGATTAAAAGACTAATTAACCCATCGATTCTGATAGGGGGACGCCTATCGGCGTAATTATTTAAACACAATAATTATTGTATTTAATTTATTACACAAAACGAAACTATGCCTATAAATTCCATAATCTGTTACGCAACATAATAAAGCTTTAAGTACCGGTTTTCACTTCTTTGGGAAGCGCCTTCATTTTTTCATTTTTCTTGGTTGCGAATCCTTCGGCATTAATTATTCTTCTTGATTTCAGATCTTTCTACATTAAGCAGAGAAGTGGGGAGATAATGGAGGATACAAGTGAAAGTGCAGCGTACAACTGAGTGAAGAGACGATGGAGGATTCAAGTGAGGAGGAGATGGTTGATTTTGAAAATGTGGAGATAAGGCAGAAGCTGCGGGAATCGGGAGTTATAGGGCGCGTTCTTAACGATTTCATGCCATGCATGGTGTTGAATGTATTGTACCCCGATAAACTAATTACTTTGGGAGATGAAATATGCCTCCCTCAAGTGCAAATGAACCAAACATTTATGGCTAAGGCGATCCTTCCGATCCCGAGTTTTTGGAAGCCCATCGCAATGAAAGATACTTAATAGTATGTCGGTTTAATTCATATTTCGTTATTATATTCGACAATATTTATTTATACATTGTCAAATTGAAGTTCGTATTATTATGCTTTTCAGGTGATGACGGATACCGATGCTCCGGACGGCGAATATTTGTGTATGCTATAATCTTCCTGAACTCAGATCAAATTTCTGAATGACATAGCACCAGATTCCATTCAATTTAATCACAACTTCGGTTCTTACGTTGTGCAGGTCATTTATCACATCCGCTATGGATCCTAAACTTATTGACATATGCATCTTGGTTGTCTTTCCTTGTTTGACCTTGAGGTTTCACAATTGTAGATGCGAGAGTGCATATTGAATATAGTAGTGTTGCCTTAAGCTGAATCAAACAATAAAAGACCAATATTAAAATCATAAATCATTTTGTTTAAAAAAATATTTAACAATTATCTAATCATGTAAAACATTAAATGCAACTTTGGAATCTTAACCATTAAATGAAACACTTCACCATGATGCATAAAGTTGGTTGTTCCACATGTAACACTTAGCAACATAAACTCTGCATGCAAAACACCTTACNAAATACTGTCCGCTCTCTACATCTTTGTGGCATTTTTATTTTGGGATTAGAGTCGTTTTGGAATCATAGCCACTGGTTGTTGTCAACGTCAAAAGATAGCAACTTACAATTGCATAGTAGTGTGGCAACAAGATAGAGTCGAAGTTATTGTTAATGATCAGGGCAACCAAATTACTCCTTCCTTTGTTGCATTCACTCCCTCTCAGAGATTTGTCTGAGATGCTGACAAATATCAGATCGCAACTAATCCCCATAATACCGTCTTCTATGTTAAGAGAATCATCATTGGAAGGAAATTCACTGGTCCCTCTGTGCAGAGTGACATGAAACTCTGGCCCTTTAGACTCATTGGAAGGCAATTCACCGGTCCCTCTATGCCGAGTGACATGAAACTCTGGCCCTTTACTGTCGTTGTTGGAGACGATGAAAAGCCCATTATCCAAGTCGATTACAAGGGCGAGAGGAAGAAGTTTTTAACAGAGGAAATCTCTTAGATGGTATTAGCGAAAATGAAGACGACAACCGAAGCATACCCAAACTCTGATGTGGAGAATGTCGTCATCACTATACCGTCCTATTTTATCAATTCTCAGAGAAAGTCTACTAGAGACACAACTACCATTGCCGGTCTTAACACTATTTTAGAGCTATCGATCCCTAATATAGGTTCGGTCAGCGTGTATGCTGCATGTGTGGTTCCAACAGTCACAAAAGATGGGTAACTGCACGAATTTTATGATTTTTCTTTGAAATTGTTAAGGCTCGAGTAATCACTGGTGGATTTGAGGAAAGAGTGCAAATCTAATTGTCATAAAATCAGGTCTGGTGCAGATCTATTTAATTTCGCATGTGAGTGAATTGATTTGGTTGTGATCATAGAATTATTTTAGATCTGTTTTGTTTTATGGCATAGAATTTGAATGAGATAAGAATGCATGGAAACCTGAATTTGGAGGTCGAGAGAAGAAGCTAAGGTCCCTAGGATTTCTCTTCTCCATGACAAGGTTGTCGATCTTGCACCTCACTTTGACCATAAATATATTGCAAATGTCTGAAGATCTCAGTAAAAAATGGTGGCTGATAAGATTGAGGAGCCCTATTTTAAAGTAGTGAGCCCTATGATTAACTGAGGAGTTTGAAAGAAACTAGTGAGCCCTATGATTTACTATGAACGACAACTGGAACAATCCAGGGAATATATATTCGCAAGGGCAAGGGCAGAAGCAAGGGTGCTACCACGACAAAGGCAGCCATCACAAGTGGCTCAACAGACGTTGTTGCTGGATCAACAACTGCTTCATATACAACTTCATATACAAAATCAAACTCAGAATCAACAAACCTATATGTGGCACAAAAAGAAAGAAGGTAGTTTTTTTCAGATGGTTCCAGACGTGCCTAGGCTGAGCCTGGTGCTGGTGAAAGGTGCGAAATGACAAACCCAAGTGATGTTGCAAAGAAAGAAATTACAAAGCCATAGGGATGGTTGTAGAGACAATGGAGATGACCACCTTGAATTAACAACAAAGATGTCCGCCTTAGTATGTGGGTAGTAATTACAATCCACTATCATTGCTCCTAGACATTCGTCTAGTCTAGTTTACCATTTCAGGTTGTTTTCATAGACATCACATCTCACTCATAGAGATATTAACGAACCCACTGCCGCAGCCATAGCTTATGGGTTTGGTACAAAGGTTTATTCCTCCAATGGAAAGAAGATTGTCTTGATTTTCGACCAAGGGGGAGGCACCTTTGATGTATCCATTGTTAATGTTGAGAGTTAAATTTGAGGTGAAGTCTGTCGGAGGGGACACGCATTTGGGTGGCGAAGATTTTGACAACATGATGCTCAGTTACCGTGTTCGACATTTCAAAAGAAAAAATAAAACGGAAATAAACATAAGTGCTAAAGCTCTTCGGAGACTCATATCAGATTGTGAAAGGGAAAAAAGAAATATGTCTTCGGTGGTAGAGACTGTGATTGATATTTCTTCCATAGAAAGAAGCTTTGTAAAAGCATAAATCCTGATGAAGTTGTTTCATATGGTGTTGCACTTCAGGCGACAACCTTGAATAGTGAAGGGATCCGACTCGTCCTCATGGATGTCACGCATGTGATTCTTTGATGAGTACAAGACACCTGCCAGGACAAACAATTGCCCAAACATTAGATTCATTCATTGAAGTTCGGGAACCTATTTCTGATTCACATGAAATTTACTTTGATGCAAGCCTCCCAGAAGCCTATGAGAGTGCATTTCTCTTTCTCAATCATGCCATTTATTAGGAGATTTTATCTACACTGAAACTGGGAGAGTAAAGGATACTGGGTGAGATGACGCTAGTGAGACTCGATCAATTGGTGATTTTACTGGATTTGGATCTGCCCCTATAGGTTTTGTAGAAGGATCTGCTTCTTGAATGGGTGAATCAACGGGTTCTGGGTAAACCTCACTTGGAACAGACAACAGGACCAACTAATTATTAAACAGGTTGATTGACAGGATCTGGGACTGGTCCTGGCTCATATGCGGGGTGATCAACTTCAATTGTAAATTGATAAACTGGTCCTTTAACAGGTGGTGCCTATTCCTTTGCTTCTTCTGCGACAAGAGGATATAAAACTGATGCAAAAGAGGTATGTTCTCTAGCCCGACCCCTTGCTATAGTTTATCTCTTTGAGCCTGATAGGTAATTGATTTGAGCCACTAGGTGCTTCAATCCAAAGCTAGGTAGAGAAAGACAGACAGGAGGAGAAACAGGTTAAGAACGCAGATAAGGTTGTATTTGCACAGGGTAAAAAATAGAATCAAAGTTTCATTATAATACTAATATTTATTGCAGAAGGTGAAAACCAGAATCAAAATTTCCTTATAATACAAATTTTATGGTAATAGATTCTTCATAGTTCACTCATAACCTGCAATTAGTTGATTATGTTTTCCTTATATTATAATGTATTCCTTATATTATAATGTAGGTGGTCTACTATTGCTTCGTACCTGTGGCAAAGAATGGACTAAGAACGAACAATGAGATCAGGAACTTGTGGTGAAGAATGGACTAAGAACGGACATTGAAATCAGGAACGTGTGGTGAGCGAATGCTTTAGTCTTCCTTCGTCTTCCTCTTTAGTCTTCTTTCGTCCAACAACATAAATGGCATACCAGGGGGTAGCTAGGCGAGGTGGTGAAGATTTTGGGGGCGAAGTGCTCTTGAGGCGGTGGAGAGTTTGGTGGTGAAGCACTGGAAACTATTGCACTGCATCGACTGCAGTGAGAGGAAGTTGGCGTCTCGAGTGAAACAATTATAATAGTCATCAAAACATGGATTTTTTGGGTTTTTTTAAGATTTTATATTTAAAAATTGTTTTTTCTCTCTGACAAATAGTGAAAAAAAATTCATATACACCGGGGGAATTATGTCCCATCTTATGATTATTAACCAATAAAAAATTTAGTTCATGAAAATTATGATTATTAACCAATAAAAAATTTAGTTCATGAAAATTGAAAAATAAAAAAATTGTGTTAATTATTTAAATAAAAGATGTATTATGAATTAATAAGAGTTACAATACAAAATATCATAGGATTCTCCAAAACGCACTAACTAATACATTAGAATGTACTAATTAATAGGAAGTCAATGATCGTTGACCGCCATGCGAAAGATATAGTCCCTAGCCGGAGGTAGGGACTAATAAGAGGTAAGACTATCCTCTTTAAGTTAGTGACATAGATAACTAAAGTTTAAAACATAAGAATACAAAGAGTGGTAATTTGGAAACTAACATAAAAAACAAACATAGAGTAAACTAGACATAGTAGAACCAAAGACAAGAAGTCCTAGTCCTCAATAGGGATTAGCTCTTCCTCATTGCCGCTTGGGTCTCTATCTTGTAGCTCATCCAGGATAGTCTTGATCTTGTGGATACTCAACTCGATTTCTAATATCATGTTTAATCTCAATAAGAATCCAAAGCATCTTCTTGCCCATATTTCCTTGGTCAATCCCTTTTTATGGGAATCCTCAAAGGTCATGGCCTCAAACTCCTTAATAATATAAAAAAGGTTTTAAGTCTAGGTGAAAAGGGATTGGCAACCCTTTGTGTGACTAGGGCCCTACAAAGGGAAACTAAGGATATAATCTTGATCTTCCTTTGCCCCAACCCTCATTTTCCCTCTAGGTCTCCCATACATGTCCATTACATTCTCTAGTACAAGCTTCGAGTGCCTAGAGACAAAATCTATTTCAGATTTATCCTTAGTTTCCATATTTTGTATGGGAAGAGGAATAAAGATCGACTTACAGATTAACTTGGTCAACCTTGTCTTACACTTCTCGACATGTCTTAATAGGGAACTTCTTGGTGTGGTTCTCCCTAACTATCATTCCTATTATTTATTCCCCCATAAGGATACCAATGTCTAATGCCAACTCAGATCTCTACTTAACTTTGGCCATATATAGCCTATCTCATCTCTGTGTGGTACCCCTGCATCCATTATCCCTAAGAAGGAACACCAAGAATGGAACTTGGTCACTGATTATAGGGATCTCAATAAAATCACCATCAAGAACTGTTATTTTTTACCTAGGATTGATGATTTGGTTGACAACCTTCATAGCACCCAATTTTTCACCAAATCATACTTAACTGTTGGGTATCTTCAGGTTTGCATGGATTCTATAGACACCTAGAAAAAAACATTTAAAAGAAAATTTGGGTGTTTAAGTGGCTAGTGATGCCTTTTGGCCTCACCAATACCCCTGTTACATTTCAAAGACTTCTTATTATGATATATTTTTAGCACACCTAAGACAATTTTTAGTCATATATCTAGATGATATTCTTATTTCTAGCCGCACACACACTGAGTACTTGCAATATGTTTTCATGGTGCAAGAACTACTATGCAAGCATAAGTTGCAGGTCAAAAGGAGGAAATCCTTTTTTGTCGAAACATTTGTGCAATACCTTCAGTTTCTTATTCATAAGAAGGTATCTGTGTTGAGCTAGCTAAAGTGAAAGCATTAGCTACATGACCCACCCATGCCACAAAACACAATTTAAAGAGTTTTTTGGGTGGTCTTAATTTTTATCGAAATTTCATTGCCAACTTTTCCCACATTGCATGCCCCTTGCATCAACTATACAATTAACAAGATTTCACATAGAATTTAGGTGATAAAGAGAGATTTCAAAAGATACACACCACGTCATGCTCAGCTCCAATTTTTCATTTACCTTATTTACCTAATCCCTTCAAAGTGGAGAGAGACACTTCTCATTATGTGATTAGTGTTATACTTAAACAAGGAGGTCACCCCATTACATATCATTTGAAGACAATGTCAAATGTGAAACTGCATTAGAGCACTTATGATAAGGAATTATATGCGTTGGTGTAGGCCTTGAAGTAGTGGTGTAACTATGTTTTGGGTAAGGAGACAATTTTTCATGATGATCATCATATTTTTATATTTCTCAATTATCAATATAAGATGCAGGAACGACACCATCTCAAATATGCCTCATATCTAGTAGTTTCACTTGGTTATTCACTATAAAAAAGGTTGTTCCAACAAAGTGGTTGATATGCTTAGTTTCTCCCTGTGTCAGTGCTTAATATTTTGGTAGCTTGATGTGAAACCTATGAAATGTGGAAAGCTATCTATGTTGCATATCCTTTTTTTGTCCCCACCAGTAGACCATTCATTATACTATAGAGATCAATTATATTCCATTCCGTTATTGTTCTATTTGTGATGGTTGGGTATATAAACTCAATCAACTTTGAGTTCCCAACACATTTGACTGATTAGTCCTCATCCAAGAAGCTCACACCTCTTCTTATGGAAAGCACTTTAGCATTGTGAAGACTCTCCAACATTGATGATGTCACTATTTTTGGCCAACTATGGAGCATTAAGTTGAATGATTCATATGTTCTTGTCCATTTTGTAGTACTAGCAAGCTTGCCCATGCAAATAAGGGCTCTATAAGCCTTTACCCACTCCCCCCTGTCCTTAGGACTCAATGTCTATGGATTTTTTGAGTGGGTTGTGTAGGAACTGTCATATACATTATTGCATCTTTGTTTTGGTCTCTCATTTTTCCAACATGGCCCTTTTTATTCCTTGCATGGAAACTAGTTCAGCCACACAAACCACAGATTTATTTTTTTAGGCATGTTTTGTGTCAGTATGGCTTACCTCTTAATATTATCTCTAATCGTGATTCACATTTTCTAAGAATATTTTGGAAAATATTGTGGCAATTCTGAGGTTTCCATCCTAAATTCTATCTCATTTTCACCCTTAGACCGATGACCAAACTGAGGTAGTGAATTGTCACCTTGTTCATGCCCTCCACATGCACTATACTTGCAATAAATAATGAAAAACCTACCTTAATGTCCTACATCATAGCTAAAATCACTTTGTTAATCATTCTATATTTTTTCACCCTTTCATGTATGTTATGGGTATTAGTCCCTTGTCCCATATGAATTACTTGTCACTCTGCAACCTCCTCCCTTGCAATTAGTTGAAGGAGAAACACAACGCCTCCTCTTTTGTGCCAAAATTGGTCTAGATTCATGAGTAGGTAACTACAACAATCCAAGCATCCCAATCATATTATAAGTATTTCTAGGATAACCATTGATTTCCCATGCAATTCCAAGTTGGGAATCATGTTTGGGTGTGCCTAGATAAGTAGTGTTTTAAAGGCCAATGCCATCATAAGTTGAAGCCTCTCTAGATGTTGGGCATGTGTTATATTATTTGCATGATTAGACCTAGCGTTTTTTTTGTGTCGAGTGTACAGGGGAGTCACAGGAGGGAGGAGCCCCCCTATTCAGGGGGTCGGGGGGAAACACCCCCCAATTTTTTTTTTGGGTGTTTTTGCGTTTGTTTTTAGCTATTTTTCATCACATGGTTTTCGCCAATGGATTTATAACTTTGGTTAAGGAATTAGGGTTGTTGACTAATATGGGTCAATGGATTAAGGGTTTTGGATGCCACATGATCGTATATGTATAAATTATTGTAAACAATGATGATATATGATGAATAGAAGATTAGAGTTGTGGCTCTAAATAGGTTGTTTTTTTTCTTGGTTTGGGTTTCCAGGATAAAATCTCTATGTAATGTGTGTGTGTGTGTGTGCCATTGTATATTTTATGTTGTTATTAAGAATCTATTTGCAATAATTTATTATACAAGGTTAAAATATACATTTGGTATCATAGTTGTTATTGGCTTCAGGGGGACACCTTTGTGGCTAAGGGTTTGGATCGGGTTTTTGATAAACCTTGTTACAATCGGAGATCTATGATATCAATTCTTTAGGTGAAAATAAATTACAAGCAGTTCAAAAATAGACATCGAGAAATTTAATGGGAAAAGATTTGAGTTGTGGAAACTCAAGATGGAAGATTTGTTGGTGGACCAAGATCAATGTATCATTGCGGATATAGGTAGTTCAACTTCAGGAACATCAACATAAGACCGAGCAAATTTGGATCAGAAGGCAAAGAGCACAATCCGGTTGTGTCTCTTAGATTTAGTATTATTAAATGTCACGGGGGAAGATACTTATAAGGCATTATGGGATACATTAGGGTTTTTTGTATCATTCAAAGTCCCTAGTAAACAAATTGTTCCTGTGAAATAATCTTTATAACATGAGGATGGAAGATGGAGAATTGGTGACATAACATCTGAACGACTTCAACATTGTGGTAAGTCAACTATTATATGTTGATATTAAGATTTTTGATGAAGATAAGTGTATCCTTTTATTATTCTCTTTACCAAACTTGTGGGATAGTCTAGTTGTGGCCATAGATAATAATACAACTACTTTAAGTTTTGATGATATGGTCTCATCCTTGTTGTCGGAGGAGATGAGGTGGAAGAACATGGAAGGACAAAGAACATGGAAGGACAAAGAACATATGCATTATTTACAAGAGGATGATCCTAGTAAAGAAATATATCTAAGTTTGTAAGTGGGAGATCCAAATCTAAGGGAAGATCTAAATCTACCAGAAAATTTATAAAGGTATGTTAGAGTTGTGGGAAATAAGAGAACTATAGGAAGCAATGTAGATCCAAAAGTGTTTAGAGAGGGAAGGGATATGATGATGCCCCTTCTATAAAAGCAAAAAACTCCACAGAAGAAGGAGTATATGTGTACTTGGATTCTTCAAGCACACATGTTGATCATGAGGCATGGTTGGTCAACTCAGGTTCATCCTTCCATATGACTCCTCACAAGGAGTGGTTTTATGAATATGAAAGGTATGATGGATGTGATATTTTCCTAGGTGATGACTTGATAGCCAAAATCATAGGACGAGGAAAATTCAAGTTGAAACTCATGAATGGAAGGATTATAAAAATCCTTGGTGTTTTGCGCATCCTAGGGTTGGCCATAAATTTGATTTATGTAATAAAATGGATGATGCAAGGGTAAAAATTGTGTTTGAGAAAGAAACATGCAAGATGATTCGAGGGGAAATGATATTACTAAAGAGAGTTCAGATTGGAACCCTATATAATTTTCTAGGAACCACTATTATTGATGGGTGAAAGAGTTATTTTGTTCCCAAGATTGGAGATGAAGAAGAAAAAAATCCTATGGTCTTTGGAGAAAAGACTAGGCAGTGGCATCAAAGACTAGGACATATTGGAGAGAAGGGCCTTCGAGTACTACATGATAAAGGTATGGTTGAAGGTATGTCTAAATTCTCTCTATATTTTGATTTATAAGAACATTGCACATATGTGAAGTAGAATCAGGTAAGATTCCCCTCTAGTGCAACAAGGGTAGAGGGAATTTTATAGTTGGTGCACAGTGATGTGATTGGACTTGTGTCAGTTCCATCACTTTGAAAATCTATGTACTATGTCTCATTTATAGATGAATTCTCAAGGAATACATGGATTTATTTCCTCGGGAAGAAATATAAAGTCTTTGACAAATTCAAAGAGTTTAAGGCTCTTGTGGAGAATCATATAGAGAAGAGAATTACGGTGTTGAGGATGGATAATGGTGGATAATTTTGTGAAAATGAATTCGAAGAATTATGGAAGAAGTGTGGTATAGAAAGGAAAAAGACTACTCCATATATTCCTCATCAGAATGGAGTTGCATAAAGGTTGAACATGCCGCTAATGGAAAAATCAAGGTGCATGCTCAATGGTATCGGGTTAGGACAGTGGGCATTGTATGTTACTCGGTCAATCGATCACCTTCAACAACACTGGATGAAAAGAATCCACATGATGTAGGGACTGGTAAGAAACCCTCTCTCACACATCCCAGGGTATTTGGTTGTGATGCCTATGTTCATGTTCCAAAGGAAAATAGGAGCAAGATAGATAAAAAGGATGAAAAGTGTGTCTTTATTGGGTATAAAGATGGTCTGAAAGGATATAAGATTTGGAAGCAAGAAACTAAGAAGGTAGTGTATAGTTGATATGTGGTATTTAGAGAAATCAAATATTTTGTCAAACAAGAAGTCCTAACTAGGGAGGAAGAACCAGAGAAAATAGAGTTTGAGTTAAAGGATGATGAATCAGACTCAACAGAAGAATAGGAATAAGAAGAAGAAGATTCTCATACTCCAGTATTGAGGAGATCAGTTCGAGAAAGAAGGAAACCATAAAGGTATACTCC
>JASDQU010262910.1:0-15520 GCA_032191745.1 Picea mariana | reverse complement strand
AGATATACATCATTGATAACTACTTTAGATGCACATTATATGTTTCAAATAGTTCATAGAAAATGTTATTAATACTAAAATTACAAGGTAATTCCATTCATGAATCCTTAAAACTATACATTAAAGTGATGAGAGAGCAAGGGATCAAGTGCCCTAGTCTAGCGTATTTGGTGTGCCTCTATGATTGACGACATGAGATTAACCCGGACATCCATCTCACAATATTCACTAGGAACTAACGTTACTTGATTCAGCCATCTTATCCCTGTACCCGTATCCCATTCGTCAAGGAATCAATGAATTGACGGTTTAAATAGGATTCGAGCAGATTTGGCAATTTTTTTTAAGGATCCGTTTTTGGTTTTAGGATACGGATGATGTTGTTTAGGATCCTAAGATAGGATTCATTGTAAAAATTAAGGGAACGGTTCCCATTGGATGAATCGATTCCTAAAGGTCAGGAATCGGTTCCTCCATTGGGAATCATTTCCTCTCTCCACCTTGAGATTCACATAAAAGCCAAAAGAAAAATGAAAAAAAGATGGGAAAGGACGCGGGAATCATTTGAGAATCCATGATGTTATAGTAGTAATGAGATCTTGGCTATTAAGTAGGACTCAGGAGACCACGCTGCATATGTGAATTGGCTATGAATGGGAGATGGAAGTTGTTATCATGAATATAATATTTGGATTGGAATGTTTGATTTAGAAAAAATGGTTTCTATTATTTAATCATATTATTATTGGGAGACAAACTCTTGTCCATGTTCTTTGACTTCATTGGTTCTCATCTAATTAATTTCATTAGCTCAACAACATAGAACTCGTTGACACTAAAATGGTTGCAACAAATTGACAATAATACAAATGCTTTTTGGAAGAGCTAAGAGTCACAAGGGTGCAACTAATTGGGACATTTTGTACTTTCAGATTGAGGCACCGACAAATCACAAGCTTCTAGGTTATAAACATCCAAGCCCATAAAAGATCTTTAGACCTAACAACCAACACTATAAGACAAGCATGGAGCTTTCTAGTAGTGGTTATTTGGGGAAAGGTCCATAATGAGATGGCCTTGGAGTTTTGGGACACATTTTTTCCTTTTGTAGAAGCTTTCAATCTATTTAAAATCTATGTAGTGTATCAAGGGTGGTGGAATTGGGTAACCTTTAACTTGTAAATCTTAGTCCGGCTAATGAAACTATTTTGTATTGATTTCAATTCATTGGTCAAGATTAACTTTAGGGGATCAATCAACCCCACCACAAAATATCTATGCTAAACAARYAAACCTTGGAGAAAGTTCTAAGACTTAAGGACAACCTTAGGCATTGATTAAACCATTGCCATCAAACAAATACCCAATTCATARATAACAAAGTTTGGGCATTGGATAACAAATATTTTACCATATTATAGTATTCATCACAAAGACCAAGAGTATTTAATCTTTCAAAATTCCATTTTATTTAGTTGAATGACCACTTCAAAATCYTAGAYTTAACATCACAACCCCCTAATTAGATCTCTCAACCCACCTTTGACCCTCATAATCCTTCAGTTCTTTCAAATTTCCATTTGATTTAGTTGAATAACCTTGTCAAAATCCTAGAGTAACATCACATCCCCTAAATTAGATCTATTAAGCCACCCTTGCTCCTCATAATCCTTTATTCAAAGATAGATCATTTTAAAACAAATTTGCTTGAGATCTAAATGGTAGTTTTTGTGAAAAGCTTTTGTGCAACATTAAACAAATTTATAAAATGTTCATTGACATCTCTTTACAATTTTCTGAAATGTCTTTGGTTACTTGCTTGATTGTGCAAATGATAACCTACTAGGAACAAAGACCAAATTATATATSTAAAGAGAAAAGTACTTATTGAAATCACTAATATTTTCATAAATTCAGCTGATCTTGGCAATTTTGGGCACATGACCACATTTGATAATATGATTCAATAAATGGAACCATTTGAGAATCCATGATGTTATGAATCATTTCAATTTGAGATTTCATTTTTTTAGTTTTAAAATTTTCATTATAAAATTAAAATTTTAAATATATATTTATAAAAAAAAAATAGGGATAAGGTTCCGAATCCCCGATTCCGAGACAAGTGCCACACCCACTGTAGATTCTTCAGCCGATTCCAATCGCATTCACGGTTCCTAGGAATCCTAAGACACGTCTATTTATGATAATTGTGGCAGCCTAAAAGGTCCTTCCAATTCAAGACCTATAATAGTGGAAGGCATAATCGTGACATATCCCTCGCCTCACTCTTAAGGGACCTTCAACATTTATTTGGCATTTTCTTATAATAATTGACGTGGCTTCACCCAAAAGGAATTTTGGCCTAGGGGCAAATTTTGTTTATAATGAATGACATGGCTTCACCCAAAAGGAATCTTGGAAGTTGGTCTATATGGGGGCAAATTAAGTCCTGACCTCAAAATGAAATCTGGCTTGCTTATAAGACTTATTCACTTGAGGGACTCCTGGTTATTCCTACTTGACTAAGATATCATCCATACATATTTTTCCTTTGTCTCATTAATATAGTAACATAAACATGGACTCTCTCGGGTGTCATTTTCATAATACGGTATTTCAAAGCTCTAACTCTAATCGACCTTTCATGGAAATAATGCATGGGAAGTTTAAAGCAGACTATCATTAATTAAAGCATTCTGTATGATATAAGTTAAAGATAAATCCCAGGTATCCATTTCTTTACACTAGTTCCCTCGTGTATATAATAATCCATCATATTATTCTACACTTACCTGATTACTTTAAACTCTTTTGGGCTGAAATTGTTGTTTCATGGGATAATCTCACAAGTTGATTTTGTATTAATTCTTATCCTCTCATATAATGCATTGCATTGGGCAGACTACTTAATGTGCTGTTAGCACTGACTCTCAACCTGTCATGCTATACTATATTCTACAGCTAAATTAAATTTTAATAACACCAATAACATTTTACCAATATTCTTAAGACAATGAGATGAATTTTTTTTCCCTTCTCAAAGCTTCTTATATACTTTCTAACCAAAGTTGCATAACTCATGACTGACTGGGACTACCCAACGCAAACACAAAATCCAGAATGGAGAGCAACAAGACAGTGACATTGACTGATGTGTGTATGACATTCATTTTGAAAAATTATCTCAAAATTCAAATGCCTCCTAAATACAGAAAATATCAGATTACTGGTTATTTCAAAATTCAGATCACTACATCTAGCCTGTGACAATGGATATATGTAAATAATCACCTGCTCTCAAAGGAGAGACAAAAAGAAAGGTATATTTTCAGTTGAATGTAAGTAACAAGATAGAAGATAAGTGCTCAGAAAGATCAATTACAATTTTGTGCATGTTCTACATTATAAATTTATACTATGTTAGACTAGGCTTGACATGATTACAAACACTTCTACTACTCTGCTATTAAAGATGATAATAAACAGCTCTCCTGGAGCTTTCTCTGTCCAGTTAAGTATTATCTGGTTGTGGACACTAGGTGTATTATAATACAATTGACGGAAACTGCTAGTGGCTGCACTGTTACCATATAAATATTCATATTATAGGGTACCCATACATAGTAATTTGGAGATGCTGGAACTGAACAAATTAATATACATCCCTTCCATAAGTTGATGGATAAAACTAAATTTACAGACTGCATTTGCACAAAGAAAAGTGTATTAGGTATTTTAAAAGGCATCAATCTTCCTTATTGGTAGTTTGAACTTTGAAGTAATAATAACCATCAGAACAGACCTTCCCAGCCGCGGTCTTTCTTAATTGAGGGGATTACCTCTTATGGTGCTGAAGCTGTTCTTGCTGTCTTCTTAGGCTTTGAATCCTGCCATTGGAAAGACAGATTACGACAAATTTGACAGAAAATTGTATCTATCTACTGGGTCGGGGTATGTGAGTGTGTGTAACTCCAATCATTACAAGACCACTGATATTGAAAAGCTGTCCTATAAACAAACTGAATGGTTTGATCAACAACAGAACTAAATGCTTCAGAAACTGCTGTTGGATCAGGTTAGTATTTGGGAATTACAAATTTGCAAAAAAAGAAAATGCTCCTAGGGGAGAAAAACCATGGTTGACCAAGTATTATGAACATCAAACAGCATTTTGAGAAAATGGGTCAAAGTGTTTTTTGTGACACTTACAGAAGAAAGTGATTACCATTTATGAAATACACTAGCATAGATCCATCTTAACCCCAGACCTATTAAGCACTAAGAGAGATAAGGAAACCCCAAGTTCAAACTTCTTTCCGCTTAAAAGATCCAAGGTTAAGATGGATCTGATACTAATTTAAAAGAAATAATAAGTTGTCTCTTTTTTTAATTTATTTGACATTAGACATTGGACGTCATGTTTCTTTTACATTTTATTTTATTAGTGTTAAACACATAAGTGACATGATATGACACACACAAAAATCTCCCATACCCTAGGCTTAATTTATTTGACATTAGACATTGGACGTCATGTTTCTTTTACATTTTATTTTATTAGTGTTAAACACATAAGTGACATGATGTGACACACACAAAAATCTCCCATACCCTAGGCTGTACAATGTACTTTGCTTCTCTCGATGCAAAAACAGTCGCAATGAACAAGTGCTAGAACAAGGTTTATGTCTATATCAATATACACTATTCATAATTAGAGGCAAGAGGTAATAAAATATTTGACTTTAGAATTTGTTTTTCCACAACAATGTATATCTCTCTCTCTATATATAGAGAGAGAGAAACTTCGCTTCGGCCTAAACTGGTCAGCATTCAAAACAGGTTGCAAAATAGAAAGTCTTGTTTCTGCAGAGGAGAAAAACGCCATTCTGCGAGATGTTTGATCCAAAATAGAAATGTTCTTCCCAGAAGCAGCAGGAATACTGTCTAACATATTGATTGATTAAAAATAAAAAACGACAATACATATTAGATATAGATAAACTAAATCTTAATGGCAGTACTGGCAACTGATTCCACCTAGAATTTGGAGCCATGTTCTTCCATTGGCTCCGCTGCACAAGGCAGGCCAGGTGGGATTCTCTCCATGGTAGGGTGTCCCATGTAGTTGACAATTTGCATAACCGAGTCCGAAAGGGCTGCAACCAATTCCTATAATTCTGCATTCTTCTCTTTCAGGTGATCTAGGGAGGCCTCGTTTTCCATGTCTCAGTTTTCAGCTACTTGCAGACACCCATCTTGCTCCAACGTGCATGCTTCCCTCTTTGCTTCCATTTTCCCCAAACGATTTTCCAACTGAGTCTTCCACTTCACAGATTGCAGAGCAGTGTAATTGAGGTCACCGTGTGTATTTATCAACTCATGGTTGTTGATGCTAAGGTTCTGTTTTAGGGCCCGGACCTGTGTGCATCAAAGGCACTGACACCTACCCATAGCTATTAGAGCAGAGTCTAGACACAAGAGGAGAGGATTTACAAAGGGTCTATGACATGGGGAGGGGGTAACATGGTATTCGGAGGGGAAAGGCTTCACAGCTAGACAAAGGAGGGAGGATGTTCTATTGCAAGGGAGAATTGCAAAGGTTTTGGAGGGAATGAGGAAGGGGGTGTGGGGGTTGGTGTCAAGGAGGAGGGATTCACATGAGGGAGGGAGAAAGATGGCATCCTTAAAAAGAAGGGAGGATGCATGCAACATTAAGGATAGTGGAGGGTGATGGGGCCCTCGGAATAATACCACCTCATTACACCCCTTGCAAACTTAGGAGTGCCATTTGCAAGGAGAACAACAATCATGGGAAGCGCCTAGTGGTCATTTCTGATCCTTTTGAGTTATGAAGGATGATCTTGCCTTCTCCTAAGGTCACCCCTAGATTAGCCATTACATCTGCTTCTCTATTTAGATGAAGCTTGACATGAAAATAGTCTACTTTGTTGAATCTTTGAAGAAGGAGGATTGTTCTCTGGAGGGACATGTTGATATGAGACGAGGAAGAAGGAGAATTGTTTACGAGTGCTAAGAGGATGATATGTGAATCTCTAAGAATGAGAATATCCAAGGAGGTCATCTTGCCTAAGAGTTTGAATCCTTGGAATGGCGTGTTGACCACCTATTTCGACTAGGGGGTCAACTCCATGTGTCATGAAGCTATGTACCTGATGGTGCAACAAAGTTGGAAGACTTACTGATTCTACAAGGCAATTTTGGCCTCGGCACTTCATTTTGTAACTGGAATTTCTGCTCCCCTGTGTGGGATAATAATGTAATGGGTCTCCATGGATCATATTCTAGGTTAGTTTCCTAGGACTTTATCATTAGGGAAGTCCTTTCATCGAGTGTTTTTTTTCCTCAGGTAATTAATTTGGCCTAACCAGCCATTTTAATTACCCTTGAGTTTTTCACTCCCACAATAATCCTCCAAAGTGGTGAAAGGTGTTTTAATGATCGAGCCCAAGGGGTGACTAGGGTCTAGGAATATTGTAAATGACCATGCTAGACATCTCCTAGAGTCTTGCGGAATTCTGTCGAGTCTAAGTAAATTTTTTTAATTTTTAAAAATTACCCAATTAATAGTAATTTTAATTATTTTTTATGTAAAATGTAAAAACTAGGTCCTTGGGATTTTTGATAAGGGTATGAGTACTCAAAAGAAATGGAATGAGACCCCCTACACCCTTGGGCCACGTTTCATCTCAATTGGACAAGTTTTGCTAGGTCATTTTCCATGAGGAGTACAAGTCAGTCCAAGTCAGCATTTTAACTGCTTAATTGACAAAGTCAAAAATGTCATTTTTTTGTAAAAATGAGCAAAAAGGTTAGAGAAAGAGTGGGAGATGATGCCTAACCCCTTTTCTAAGTTAGAGAAACACTTTTCCGAACTTAAACTCACCCCCTCACCTAGCCATCACTTCATTCCACTCATCCCCCTAGGGAAGTTGCACCCCCCTTGGTGAGAAAGTCATGCAAATTGAAAAATTAAAAGGAAAAACCCCCTTTCTCCCTAAGTGCGCCCCCCTTGATCTAATTTTGTGTTGGACCATGTCAAAAAGGTATTTCCCATCCCCCTCACTCAACCCTCACAACCTTAACACTACCAAAACCCTAAAAGTGTGCCCCTCCCTGAGATGCTCAATGACTCTTAGCAAATGACACTTGGAGAGCATCCAAGAGGGATCACTCTTGGCTCCCAAGTATAAAACAAAGCCTCCCCTCCCTCATTTCACACATCTATTCTCAGCTACTGTTACTATACCCAAATCTCTTCCACTCCTCTCTCTCTCTCTTCTTGTTCTCATTCTTTCTTCTGAAGCTTGTGACAAGTATTTGCTCAATCTTGCTTCTATTGGAATAAAAGAATCTTTGGCATTGGGAGTCTTCTTTGTGCTTGGCTTTGGATCTTATTGGAGGTGATTTGTATCTTGGTTCTTTGAGTTTCTAGCTTCTAGATCTAGAGTAGGAGATCCAAGCAAAGTATTTTGCTTGGATAGGTCTATAGTAGTATTGCTCTAGATCTTAGTGTAGTAGTTTCCTTTCTTTAGCAAAGCATTTTGTTAATGTTTTTGGGATCTATTCACCTCCTTCTTTATTTTGTAGTTTGAGCTCTTTTGTTGCAGGTCACTAAGAGTTGAGGAAGGATAAATTTCAGATATGGAAATTTATTCCTTCACCCACTTGAAACCCTCTAAATTTTTTGTTCTTTACACTCATATTTCTGTAGAATTTTTGGGTATATTTCTGCAATAGAATAGGTCATTTAATCATCAATTATATGTTGCTTTATTTGTCTAAAATTTCTGGTTTGTTTTAACAGAAATTTTCCAAGATTTATTGGTTGTTTTGCAGCTTTTCCCGCAAGTTTTACTTGTTGATTTTCTGCAGATCTGAACCAGTTAAGGGGACGTGCTGCCCATTTGGGGCTACAAATCATCAACAAACAACCTCCCAAGCAAGGGTATTGAATACCCTCTCTTCTTCTACTTTCTTACATTCTAAGCAAACCCAAAGAGAGTCTCTTGGGCTTGCATTTCTCAAGTTTACTAAAATTTCTGCTTTTTTTATTTATGTTTGCCTACAACTAGCAAAGAGGCTTGGCTTTGCCACCCATGCTAAATCGTAAGGCTAGGATTTAGAAGTAATTTTTTGTTTTAAGTTTTTATCTTGTTGTCCCACTTGTCCTTAAGACAAGGTTGTGTGGGTAGGTTTACTTGCTTTCTTTTCAAGTCAAGTTATTTGTTTTCTTCATTCTTTTGCCTACACCCTACAAAGAGGATTGGCTTTGTCACCCATGCAGTATCGTAAGGCTAATTTAGCATGCTAAGTGGTTAATGGTTTTATGCTTCTAGTTTCATTTAATTTCGTTTTTATCTCATTGTTTATATGTCATAATAGTTAGAAGCATTTCCTTTTTCATTCTTGTATAAACTCTTTGAAGCACTTTCATTTCTTGTACATTTTCTTAAAGCACTTGTTATTTCATCTATTTAAGCTTTCAACACAAGTAATCTTAATTGGTTAAATCAATCACTTGTAGCTTTAGGAGGCTAGTTTAATTAGATTACCCATTACTGATACAACTTTCGCCACCAAAAAAGAGGCTTGTAGAGGACACTTGGGGTGCTAGATCAAGGATGATCTCACGGCACTAGGTGTTCCCCTTGTTGAGCGCCCAAGTTTTTCGGGTTGACCTGTGGACCTAGGGTAAGGCCTTGTTTGCCTTGCTTATTGAGCACCCAACAATCATTTTGACCAAAGCGGTAGGAGTATTGGGGAAAAGTCACCTAGTTAGGCTTGCAACTTCACCTCACTTAACCTCAAAATTTACTCACACAACCTAAGCTTTAATTTCATAACCTATTCTAAGTTGTGCTATACTTTCATGCAAGTTCACTTTCAAGATTTATCTTTCAAGCATTTACTTTTCAATTGAGTATTTGATGGTTGAATGGTTCTTCATTGAAGTTGTGCATTAGTGCCCTTGGTGGCATTCTTTCCATGTTTTGTTTCCTTTAGAGTTGCGCACTTGTTCATGAGTTTCCCTCCTTGAAAATGCGCACTTGTTCATGAGTTTCCCTCCTTGAAGTTGCGCACCTCTCCTTTGGGGCCTTCAAGCTTGGATTGTAAGTTGTTACTTTGTGGTAAATGTATCTTTGAGCTATCTCCTTTCTTATCTGCAAAATCAATTGAATGGTTAGTTCATTGGTGTAATAGATCTAACAAGTGTATCTTTCCTTTCTCTTGTAAATATGTAAGTAGTTGTATCTTTGTAACTCATCTAGCTATTCTTTATTGTTGTAGTTGTATCTCATTTAATTTGTAAAGTTATTCTTTCATTTGTACTTAGATCTTTGTGTTGTAATTTAATTGACCCCATTGCCCAACCTTAGGCACTAGTCATAGTTGTCTTAGGGAAAGGGTTGATTTTCATTAAAGGTTTGCATTTGCATTATTGTCTCTCATATAGGCTAGCTCCCCCTTACCTTTAACAAATTAAAATTAACTCCTAGAATTCGTCTAATAATTCATATAGTAACTAGGGTCTACCCCCTTTGGCTTCCCTAGGAGTAAGCCTAGACAGTAGAAATCCAAATCGAGGTGACAATGGGTTTGGATTTAGGCATTGTGCCTCCAAGGACACACTAAGTGGATTGAGACTTTTTTCATGTTTGCAAGTGTGTATTAGGACAACAACATCTTTGGCGTCGTTGTCGGGGATAAGTCTTTTATCCTTGGTCTAAACGACTTAACTTAATTTATTCTTTTAAAACTAAGTATTAAATTTCTCCCTAAATTTTGTTAACTTTGGTTGGTTTTTCATTTTTTGCTTACTCTCCAAGTGGCGACTCCATTAGAAAATTCTTTGAAGTACACTACTAGGAGTACTTCACAAGGATTGGTTTACTCTTTTCCTAAACCTGAAAAGGGTTTATAGGAGACTAAATCGCCTTGCTCCTCATAGGCTACTTGAAAGTCTTAGAGAAGAAGCAGTCTCTGATATCCAATTCTTGTTTGAACAAAATAATCCACCAACTGTTAATACTACAACAACTAATCCTAACTTAATCATGAGTACTTTACTAAGGCCTTTGAATTTTGCAGCAATTCAAGGTGCTCCTCACACAATTCCTGACAAAGCTATTGAGAAGTTGCCTGCTCTTCAGGGAAATAATGTTGTTAGTGCCCATGCTCACCTTTTGAGTTTTGACTTATGTATTGGAAAGTGGTGTCACGGTCATGATGAAGAGGATGTGAAGATGACTCTGTTTGTATTTTCTTTAGAGGGGGACGTTGCTGAATGGTTTTTAGAACAGGATCCTAACAAGTTTAGCACCCTAGCCGAAATTTATCAATCTTTTAGAGAAAGGTGGGGTGATCAGAAAGAGAACCGGTATTTGCTAGCTGCCCTTAGTACAAGTTAGAATAAAGAGAATGAAACTATGGATGAATTCAATAAAAAGTTTAATGACTTGGTTAAAAGTCTCCCTACAACTATTAAGCCTCAGATACTGCAATTTTGATTTATTACATGGAAGCCTTTGAGGGAGAAATGAGATATTAGCTAAGAGATAAGGATCCACAAACTCTTGTGGAGGCACAAAACTATGCAGTAAGGATAGATAAAAATATGCAGGATGCTAGGAAGTCTAACATTCTTGGTTTTTCTAGAGGAACTTCTTCCCAACCTTATGAAGAGAAGAAAAAGAAAGTTGAAAATCAAGGGTCTTCTAATGATGACATTAAGAAACTCACTCAATTAATTCAGCAGATGGAAGTTAATCATGCTAATCAGATTAAACAAATGGAGATTAACCAAGCCAATCAAATAAGAGAACATGCTAATCAAGTGAGAGAGCATGCTAGTCAAATGAATGCCATGCAGAATAGCTTGATAGCCATGGAAAGGGCCCAATCTAGTAGACCCCAACATAAGCCAAATGATAAATGGCCAAAGAGACCTCCTCCTCAAGATCAAAGGCCACCAAATCCATTCGAATCCACTAACTTGGTTGATCACCAAGCTATTCCTTATTGTAGACCTTCTGTACAATTTCATGAGGAATCAACTTGCCAAGTCTTTCTTCAAGTTTGTAGTGAAATGGGACCTTATAGACCAAAAAATGAACAAGTAAATATGTTTGGTCATGAGTATAATATTGGCATGTATGAATGGATGGATTTGATGGAGCATAGTGAGGGGGTAAGTTGCTTGAATAATGTTGTGGTGGATAAGGCAACAAAAACGTTTAGTCCTAAGCCTACTCCACAACAAGTGTCAGAAATGGCTAGATATAGAGGCATTACTTATCAAAGGAATGGAAACAATAATTAGGATAGGCCTCAAGGAAGTGTTTCTAGAATACCTCCTCCCCCTCCTAAAACAATGGTTCACACAAGTTCAGATTTAAATATTGACTTAGGAGGGTGGCTAAATAATGCAAAGATGTTGGTACTTGTGTCAGAAATAATGAAGATTCCATCTTAGAGGGAGAAGTTACTCAAAGCTATAGAAAATCCCTCTCAAAACAATGTTGACATTCCACTAGCAGTAGCTTACCAGGATGCACCTGTTATTTTTCATAATATGGATAGGGGAAATGAAAAGAATAGACCCTTTTACCTTTCTTTGCTCATGAATGATTTCATTCTTCACAATTGCATGCTTGACTCGGGAGCTAGCTCAAATGTTATGACTAAAAAAGTAATGGAACAATTGAACTCAAGGATATATAGACCTTATCGTAACATTTGTGCCATGGATAGAAAAACAATCAAGGTGCATGGTTTGATTAAAGGCCTACAAGTACACTTAGTTGTATTCCCAGACATCATGATAGAAATGGACATTGTTGTGATTGATGTACTTGATGCTTGGGGTATGTTGCTATCTAGAAAAACAGCTGCAGATTTGAGTGATAATTTACAAATGGATTTAACTTATGCCACCATTCCAACTCCAAATGGTTCCATGTTTAGATTAAACAGGGAGTTGGAAAGAAAGTACCATGTTGAGGATCCTAGGAATCCCACAAATAATATTGTGTATTGTGAACTAGAGATGGGATGTTATGAGATAGAGTCTAACCCCATAGCATCTACCAAGATGGAACTTAAAGAAGAATCCCCAAACATTTGTAGTGTTTGGGACACCATGGATTCTTTTGATGGGATTTTTCTTGAGGAAGATTTGGATAAAATGAATAATGATATGACTCCTTTAGAATTAGAAACAGAGTTGGATTTTTCAGTTGAAAATGTGTCACCATCTTGTTAGAATATAATGGATGTGCTCGTTTAACCATAGACAATATAACAATATTGTCACCCAACCATAGGCCGAAGCCACCCTCGAGCACCTTAACCTTGACAGAGAATCATTCCGGAAGCAAACCCTAGACTGGATAGCCAAACAAAAGTGGCGCACCTTTCTCCAAGGATAGCGCACCAAGCAAGAGTAACAAGAGCTGATCAGAGAGTCCAAACCATAACCAAGAGAGAGTCCAAGCCAAAACCAAAATCCGCTAGTTGCAGCAGCTGCAACAGCAGCTCTCCTCCAAACTTGTGCACAAACTGGCCAACTGCAGTGCGCACAAGTGTTGCTTCTACAGTTCTGAGAATACTGGCTAGAATGAAGACTGGCCTCCTGTATTTATACTATTTCTGGCAGACTTCCTGGGCCGACTTCTCATTCTAGGTACTAATTCTTTAGTATATAGCATTTCCTTTAGCCGACTTCTTCTCTTGGAGGCTAATAACCTAATACAAATCATTCTCTTGAGCCGACTTGTCTTCTAGGGTTATTAACCAATTAATTAGGGTTTCTTCTTGCTTCCCGGAATATTCTATTCTCATCAGGTTTACACGTGGAGGTAAATACCTCCCGCAGCTACCATAATATCAACACTCACTCCTAGCTAGGGAGNAATGGTCTTGAGCACAAACATACCATTCACCCGGTAGCATCAACATAGTTGTATAGACTATCTCATGATTAGATCATGAGCACCATCATCACTATCGGTGTCATCAACTGCATCATCTCTCGAAACCATACTCCATCTGAGTAATCAGATATGATGTTGGATAAGTCACTCACTCCACAAAGTGACACAAGAGCCATTCTTCTAATCCGGACATATGTCCTAGAAGAATGAATGTCCTGGACCATTTTCTGTCTGGGGAATCTCTGTCCATTGATCATCCATCTAGCTGATAATCATTTCCAACACTACTGATAGTTTTCAAGGCAATCGGAACAATGTCATTCAATAGAACACAACTGTGTCTATCCATAGTAGTACACAACTACAATCCAGTGGTACACTGCCTCACCAAGTAGCACACAGATACTTGATCAGTGACATATAGTCACAATCAGTGGAACACATCCACCACAGTAGTATACATCTACTGTCCGGAGACATACAGTCTCCATAACAATCATATCATCTAATGTCAACCTGCATAGAGAAACATTGTTATGAAATAAATTGAATCATCTGGGACATTCTTCCACTCACATCTGTGAGATATGGAAAAGCATTTGCCCTCAAAAGGTAAAACATCATTGATGAGCTATCTGGACTATTCTTCTCAAGCAAGGAAGAATAACTGTCCCGATTTCTGAGCCTAGACCATTCACCTATCTGGGCCATTCCTCTGGCACTAAACAAAGTGCAACTTGCAGAGAATGAGTATGCCTTAGGGAATGCCTGTCCTTGATTGTTGAACCTGGACCATTCACCTATCTGGGCCATTCTTCCGGCACTAAACAAAGTGCAACCTGGAGAGAATGAATCTGCCCTAGGAAATGACTGTCTGGACCATTTCCTAAGAAAATGACTGTCCTGCACCAACCTCCAAAAATGGACCATTCTTCGAAACTACTCACAACTGTGAGCTTTGAAAGAATGACTGTCCGGTGAGGCGAACCAGTCTTCTTGACCACTACTGAGAGTGACTGTCAAGAAGAGAGACTGTCCTAGACCATTCCCCCACACTGGCCACAAGGGGAATCGTTGTTTATGGTACATCAGCAATCCATCGAACCATTTTCATTACGAAAATGACCGTTCGATCTGGACCATTTTCCGAACTGGAAAAAGCCTGTCCGTCAGAAATCTCAAACCACTTTCCAAACTAGAAAAGGAACTGCTCATCCTGGACCATTTTTCGAACTGAAAAATGACTGTCCATAAATTAATAACACATTAGTGCTCCCTCCCAACCTGGGAGTCATCTCTTCCCTTTTCAATAAGGAAGTCGTCTCCACGAGCTCCAGCTCTTTGTTGAGTATGCAAACTCTTTCATCTTGGACAAAGGCTTTACCAAAATATCTGCTTAATTGCTCATCTGTGGAGTATATTGGAGAACCACTTCTCTTTTCTGGACTTCATCAAGGGGAATGTAATGCTTGATCTCAATGTACTTCGGTGTACTTCGGTCTTTCTGGAACACTGGTTTTCTCTGAAGGCTTCATATAACTCTCATCAATATAGTATATCATAGTTGAATTCATCTCTTTTGTTTCCTGCTAGCTCATAACATCGTGGTAAGGCTCAGACTAGAACATATCCATGTGGCACTTCTTTTGTCATCATGAGAGTTTGTCATGGATTTGCAATCCATCATCCTGGACTTCTGAGTAGCCATTCTGATTTTTATCATAGAAGGTTTTCACCACGCTTCTGCTGTGCATGAGAGGCTTTGCACCAAGTTGTTTGAATCCATACAAAATCTTCTTCCGTCTGCATACAAGGGTTTCTTTCTGGTATACCTCAAAACCTTGAGGTTGCTCTACATATGCTCTTCGTTCAATTATTCTGGAGAACAGTCTTTGCATTCATCTGATGTAAACTCCAACCCATGGATATTGCGGACGATATAATGGCTCATGTAGAGGTATGTTTGGTTTACTAGAACAAACAATCGTCATAGTCTTCTCCCTCCATCTGGGAGAATCTCTAGTTTTGGATCTCGCAACGCTTATATCCATAAGTCTTCCATACACTGTTATTCATCAATTCCTCTGCTTGATTGCTTTTAGTGAGTTTAGATCAGGCTAGTAGTCTTGTGATTCTCGATACAATGACTGGTTGTTCTGGCTTTTCCTTCTCTCTTGGAATCTTCATGTTCTTCCATCATGTTTTTCTTTAGCTCTTAGGTCCATGGAGTTTTCTATAGATTCCATGCCCTGAAGATTCCAACTTCTTTCTTTCAACATAGGATCATGGATGTGGATGGACAATGAAATATCCCTGATCCGGCTGATCAAGATATTCGCTACTGTTCTAATGCTCTGGCGTGCAGATCTGATACACTGGGGGTTTTTGGATGCGTTTTAGCTGTGTGATTGAGATGTTCTTCGGTTATTGTGTTTGCATGTTGGTTATTGTGGTTGCATGTCGGTTATTACATGTGCATGTTGCATAATTAAGGTTTAACAATCATATAAAGATGCATGCAAGAGTATAGAATGTCAACTGCTCAATATCATGAATAATAA
>JASDQU010262903.1:0-10877 GCA_032191745.1 Picea mariana | reverse complement strand
TTATGGATGGAAATTTTTTAAAATTGTATTTGCATGTGCATGTGTGTGTTTTACTTTTACATGTGAGCAACATGCCAATCTAATACTTGATTATCTTATGTATCAATTAGTTGGTTAGATATCCTAGGAACATGAATATAAGTAATATAATAAAAAGAGCGTTCTAAGAGACGTACCCTAAGGAATTGCCGGTGAAGAGTTGGATCATAAATGTGGTATACCCCATTTAATTGGGACACGACCAGTTGAGAATCTAAATAAACCTGAAGGCGAGAAATGCCATGTGACAAGGCATCACGTAGTAATTCTATCATCGCACTGTATTCGAAAACATTATTGGTTGCTTTGCCTAGACAAATACCTCCAAAATATAGCAACTGACCACCAGGTGAAAAAATCACCCAAGCTGCGGAAGCAAGCCTCTAAGTGTGTTGGATAGCGTCGTCTGTGAACCCAACATAGACTTTAGATTCACTTGACATATTCCATAGTGAAAAATAAAACATAAATGACTACACGCCCACAAAACAAAAAAGACAAAAATGTATACAAAACTATACATATATACAAGAATTCATGCTCAGGAGATTGAACTAACTGTAATACTTCTTAAGGTAGAGCCCATTTCCAGGCTCCGCTAAGAAATTACCCTCGAAATAAACCAGATGGTAGGCACCCTTTTCTAATACCTCTTTCAAATTGAAAGGTCTGAACCACATGGGTTTGAACTTGCCTGCCCCCAAGGGATATTTCTCTTGGTCGTAGACCAGGACAAGATCTCCTTTAGATAAAATATGAGGGCGGGTAGACTGATAATACTGACATTGGACTCATTGTTTATGAGCCTTGTTATCCAAGGTTGCATCTCGATGATTCTCATCAAGCTGCTCGATATATAAAAGATGTTCCTCAAGCGGTGTAGTGTCAGGAAGTAGTTCCACTGCTAAATTCAGAGAAGGGATTTGACATTCAATGGGAAAGACTGTCTCCAGCCCATAAACGAGTTGAAAAGGTGAAAAACCGATAGCAGTCTTTACAGAAGTTCGATAAGCCCAAAGTGTCTAATATAACATAAAATGCCAATTTGACTTGGCCGAATTAATCGTTCACTGAAGAATAGTCTTGAGAGACTTATTCACAGCTTCTACTTGACCATTCACTTGTGGGTAATATGGTGATGAATGTTCCTGTTTAAATCCAAGATTTGATGTTAATTCAGACATCATTTTGATCTGGAAGTGACTGCCATGGTCAGTGAAAATCTCCTTCGGGATACCGAAATGGGCTACGATCTGGTTAAAAACGAACAAGGAAACAATTTCCTCGTCATTGTTAAATCTCAGCATAGATTCAAATCACTTAGTAAAGTAGTAGACTACTACGATGATATAGCGATTCCCCCTGGAATAAATTGGGTGACATGTAGTGAAAATCAATCCCCCACTTGTTGAAGGGATTGATGAAAATAACCAGAAACATAGGAGCTGGGTGTGCCTGCATCTTTCGATARAAGATCTGACATGTGTGACACTTCTTGACCGCCTCAACACAATATTTGATTAACATGGGCCAAAAGTATCCAGCTAGAACAATATTTTGGTTTGTTTCCAACCCAGACAGATGATCGCTAGATGCCCCTATGTGAAAGTCGTTCAAAACAAGCTTTGACTTGGCCGAATTAATCGTTCACTGAAGAATAGTCTTGAGAGACTTATTCACAGCTTCTACTTGACCATTCACTTGTGGGTAATATGGTGATGAATGTTCCTGTTTAAATCCAAGATTTGATGTTAATTCAGACATCATTTTGATCTGGAAGTGACTGCCATGGTCAGTGAAAATCTCCTTCGGGATACCGAAATGGGCTACGATCTGGTTAAAAACGAACAAGGAAACAATTTCCTCGTCATTGTTAAATCTCAGCATAGATTCAAATCACTTAGTAAAGTAGTAGACTACTACGATGATATAGCGATTCCCCCTGGAATAAATTGGGTGACATGTAGTGAAAATCAATCCCCCACTTGTTGAAGGGATTGATGAAAATAACCAGAAACATAGGAGCTGGGTGTGCCTGCATCTTTCGATAGAAGATCTGACATGTGTGACACTTCTTGACCGCCTCAACACAATATTTGATTAACATGGGCCAAAAGTATCCAGCTAGAACAATATTTTGGTTTGTTTCCAACCCAGACAGATGATCGCTAGATGCCCCTATGTGAAAGTCGTTCAAAACAAGCTTTGACTTGGCCGAATTAATCGTTCACTGAAGAATAGTCTTGAGAGACTTATTCACAGCTTCTACTTGACCATTCACTTGTGGGTAATATGGTGATGAATGTTCCTGTTTAAATCCAAGATTTGATGTTAATTCAGACATCATTTTGATCTGGAAGTGACTGCCATGGTCAGTGAAAATCTCCTTCGGGATACCGAAATGGGCTACGATCTGGTTAAAAACGAACAAGGAAACAATTTCCTCGTCATTGTTAAATCTCAGCATAGATTCAAATCACTTAGTAAAGTAGTAGACTACTACGATGATATAGCGATTCCCCCTGGAATAAATTGGGTGACATGTAGTGAAAATCAATCCCCCACTTGTTGAAGGGATTGATGAAAATAACCAGAAACATAGGAGCTGGGTGTGCCTGCATCTTTCGATAAAAGATCTGACATGTGTGACACTTCTTGACCGCCTCAACACAATATTTGATTAACATGGGCCAAAAGTATCCAGCTAGAACAATATTTTGGTTTGTTTCCAACCCAGACAGATGATCGCTAGATGCCCCTATGTGAAAGTCGTTCAAAACAAGCTTTGCTTCTTCGTGAGTAAGACATCATCAAAGAATGCAATCCACCCCTCGACGATACAAAGTGTCATCGAGGATGAGATAGTTTTGTACTTGGTGTCGTATTCTTCGACGCTCATCGCGAGAAGCATAAGCAAGTCACTTCAAATTCTGAATATACACAAGTATATCTCCATACCAGGGGTCCGAAGATGTGATAAGAAAAAAATCTATGTTAATTGGTGACTCTTGGGGTGAAATATCACCACTTTCAACTGGAAGTTCCGATATTAACTCTGCAATGACCAAGGACTTTTTAGATTTCTCAGAAAATAAATCCAAGTCAAACTCTTGCAGGATAACTATCCATCACCTGATTTTTCCATCGATGACCCATCACATTAAAACATATTGAAAGGGGTGACGATGGCTACGATGGTGGTCTTGCGAAGTAATAAATAGTGACAGAACTGTTGGACAACGTGAAAAATTTCCAAGGTGAGTTTCTCAACATGCGAGTAGTTATGTTCTGGTCCAACTAGGCCTCAACTAAGATAATAGATAACGTGCTCTTCAAGCACGTCATCCTCTTGGACCAATACCATGCCAAATGTAGACTCTCCAACAACCAAATATAACAAGATATCCTTGCCATAATCAAGAGGACTGAGTAGAGGGGTAGACGTTAGAGCGCGTTTCAATGCATCAAAACAACATTGAGTTGCTTCATCCCAACAAAATGGGACTCCCTCTTTTAATAGATGCATGAACCCTTTCGTAATATCGACATAATTAGCGACAAAACACTGAAGACAATTTTCTTTCCCCTATAAAATATGAAGCTGGGAAATTGTGTGCGGAGGAGGCAATTGGACTATAGCCTCAACCTTTATATGATCGACCATGATCCATTTTGTTGACACGATGAAACCTAATAAATGAACCGATGTTACACAAAAACTGCACTTGTTCGGATTGAAGTGAATCTGATAGTAGCGACACCTTTCAAAGATTAGTCGTAAAGGGGTGGGATGATCAGATCTCTTGTGAGAACATGATGCCAGGCCATCTAGGTATGCCTTGGATATGTGTTTGAGGTCATGAAAAGAAAATGACATGGCCCGCTGAAAAGTATCTTCGACATTCTTCAGGGCAAAAGGCATTTTTCGATACGTGAATGTACCCCAAGGAAAAATAAATGCCATTTTGTGTTGGTCCTCGGGCTTGATATGAATTTGATTGTACCCCTAAAAACCATCCATGAAATAAAAGAACTCACAACTCGCACATTCATCGACGATCTAGTTAATAAACGGGGTTGGAAAATTTTCTTTCAGGCAAGCTTTGTTCAATTTGGGGAAGTCCATACATACGCAAATTGTTCCTTGCTTCTTGTTGATAGGAACATGGTTCGATACCCATTCTGTCAATTGCATGGGGTAGATGAAATGAACTTTGAGTATTTTCTCTACTTCATTCTTTATCGCCGCTTCTTTGCGAGGATTGACTGGGAGAAGCCTTTTTCAGACTGGTTTGACATTAGAATAATTCAAGATTTCATGTTCAACAATACATGGATCAATGCCTGGAATCTCCTCATAAGACCAGGTAAAAACGTCGCAAAATTATTTAAACAATTCAATGTAGATTTGAATCTCTTCAGGAGAACAATCCGATCCGACGAAGACATTTTCTATGATGCCAAGGGTTTTGGAGATATCGATAGGAATCGTCTGGGCAATACTTTCCATGTTTCCCTCAACATATATTTTGTGCGTAGCTAGAGGGTTAATAGGAAAAGGAATATCTTTGTTCCATGGATGATTTTAGGGGCTAAATTTCTCTCATGGGCTAATTTTCCATGGTTTTTCCAAAAACAAGATTCGCTATTTTAAAAATGATTCGCCCAAATTCTATAGGATAAAATTATTTTACCTTAAAAATCGCCAAAATGTTATAAAAACTATATAAAATCCTTATAAATTTGAATATTTTTACAAAAATATCGCCAAACATTTATAGTTGGCATATGAAGGATTAGTAAGATTCGCTAAGGTTTCTACATTTAAAAAAAAAAAAACCATCCTTAAAATCATCCCTGCTTCATTCATGGTCGTAACAAACTCTCCTGCCTCTATTCTCCTAAGCTCAGGTAAGAAGTAAGATCTCTTGTGAAGATAATCCCAAGGTCTATCTAGCCCAGTCATTGCCTCTAGGATTGCCTTGTCAGAGGGAAAGACTAATTTCAAAGGGTCTTGAGCGACGAGAGAGACTTGAGCCCAAATAGGCTCAATAACATGATCTAGCTCCTATGGGGGAGATGGATCAGGGTTGGTCGATGCTTGCTAGACAATGTTGTACACAACCTTGAAAACAGATAATGGCATGACCATGCCAAGGTTCCCTACACTTTCCATCGAAGCTGATGGAGATGGTAAAGTCCATGGGTCTTCAAAGTAACTCATTTTGAAAGACACAACTTGAAAAATTCCAGCCTTCGATCGGTCGAGGACAAATGAAATAAACCTAACATCATTGGAAGGTGGTGGATAATAAAAATTTCCCATAAAAAACAGAAACATTCTGGCACCTAAGTTGACAGTGCTTGGCTGCAGGTTATCAATCATTGGGACCGTGAATGCCCCCGATGAAGGGTCAGAATGGGAGAAGGATAACTGGTCAACGATTATAATCTGACCTTCGTGAGGAAAGCATAAGACCCGAAAAATGGTGGATACAACCGTGTTCATTGCATAATTTCAGCTTTGCCCTAACAAAATATTGTAGTTGAGAGGCACATTGACTACTTGTACCTTGACGCACACAGTTTTACCCTCCAACTGCACAGGGAAAGAGGGAATTATACCCTGTGATCTGAATGATCGACCGTCAAATGCCGCAAGAAACATGGGATATGGAGACAATTCAGGTTGGCCAATGAACTTCCAACATTCCAATGACATCACACAAGTAGAGGAACCCTCATCAACCACCACATGAAAAATGTTCTGTGTCAACGATTTCGTGGTGTATGCCACTAGTATCTGAAAGGAGACATGGTGAGGAAGATGAGGTTTATCGTCAGTAGGATTAAAAACAGTCATTCCTGAGTTATTGGGCTTAACAAATCCCAAGGGAGATAACAAATATTTTCTCTACAAGGGGAAACTCTGGATAACCTCCACAACAGACATAGAATAAGGAGTTTGTGCCAGATCCTCCACGATGGAGTAATTTTGAGCAACCCTCATGTTTGGGTTGTGAGAATACTTTTTGAATGCACCTTTAGGGATGCAAGTCATCATTTCTCCCACTGTCTTCTCAATTTGAAGAGGAGTCAATGGGTTGGAGGCCTCTTTTCCCTTCTCAATGGATTCTAGTGTTCCGTAGTTATGATCCTTGGTTGATAAATTCGCTTCAAATTTCACCATATAGATGTTTGTGGCCCCATTGATGTTGTTATTGGGCGTGGGGGTTCCCTGACTTCCCCTAGTTGTGTTCGTGGATGTAGAATCTTGAGCCATATTTTTCCCTTATGGAAAAGGGTTTGTCAACACAACAGGTTATTGTTGTGCCAATATCTTTTGGGCTTCTGCAAGCCGAGGGCATAGGTGAGTCAAGTGGTCATCTGTGCAAATATTACACAGAAAATTCACCTTTCTCTTTTCAGGTTTTCCCTCACCAACATTATTTGAAACCTTCTTATCCCCCTTACCCTTCTTGTTTTTCTATTTCTTCTTTCCCTTAGTTCATTGGTTACCCCTGGGAGTTGTCGATTGCACACTATGTACATCCAACGTCTGGTTTATGGGTGAAACTGAACTAGGAGTTTGGTTGGCCACTGTCCGTTGAATCAATAACTGTTGTAATTGATTAGACAACAGATCTATGGACTTGCTTTGTTTTGAGCCTACTATGCCATCGACGGGAGGCGCATAATTTTTTTTGGATTTGTCGAGATTTGACCGTGGTGCATCGGGTAAGATATCGTATAGCATACTGGACTGAGATTAAATTAAATCCACCTATTGGGCTCTCATAATAGCATCTTATTTAGAAAACACCCCAGACATTTCTACGTCTTTGGACACACAAGGAACCAAATAATTTAAGAACCACTCGACCAAAAATGCAGAAGGGACCTTGAATTTAATCAAATTCTTTTGTTGCCGCCATTCTTGGATGTGATCTGAGATATGGTCAACTTTCGTCTGCTTGAAGTTGTCAACAACTCAGTACCGACATGATATCTCACTGGCAGCTGCAAACAGTTCAAGAAAACCATAGCCATGTCATTAAAGTAATAATACTTCGAGTTGTCAAGCTCGATATACCATTTATCTGTATCCCCTATAAGAGTGTGTTGAAACAAGAAAAAATGAAAAGAGTCATCCTTTAATGAGTTGAATGAGCACCACATGTGAAAAGTCGTCACATGATCACCTGGATCTTCATCAGGATTTCCCTAAAAATTAGGGAGGTGGGAAGGCAACTTGGTCAGCATGGGGGGCTAATGTGGATCATGAAAAATTGATTCATTTAACAATATCAACAATTCTGGCAAATGCAAAGTTGCTAGAAAAGGTAGTCTCAGTTGCGACGCATTTACATGAAAATAGGGACCTGGATTTTGGATGGCACCAGGTTTCCAGGAAAAGTTTGACTTTTTGCAAGGGTTTTGGTAGATACTAGGGTGGCCCTGTCCAACAAAAGGAACTTGTGTTTGATGTTGTATTTTTGACTGATTCTCAAAGTTAGATGACATGAATTTTGTAGGGATTGTTCCTTGTACAGTGTTCTAAGGACCTTGATTGGGGATGCCCCCAGTTGACCCACCTGGAAAAGCTATTGAACCTTGCCCGGGGTTCCACATAGTGTGGGAGGGGTCACTCCTGATCAACATCCATTGCGAGGGAAACGAGCCCTGCCAAGGATTCCCAAGACCTTGTGAGGAGTAAACTCATGTCATCGCTCCCTACGAAGGAATGAAACCTTACGCAGGGTTTTATTGACCAAAGACGGGGTTGACCTCAGTCGAGAAAGTAGACGAAGTAAAATATTTATTTCAAAACACACCAAACAAAGAAAACAATATTGATCCCACCAGAGTCATGTAGGATGAAGGTCCCTGGCTCCCTCCACTAAAAAAAACTATAGTTGGTATTTGGCCCGATTGGCTGCTGAAACGTGCCACCAAGCGAAGGGGATAGAGTAGGGATGTGACCCCCACCATAATTAATGGCGTTGAATGGGGAAGTGGTTCCTAAGGAGAATCCTTGCAAGGGAGCATTAGATCTACCTTCCCCCAGTCCAATTGTCTGTAGAGTAGAGTATGTGAGAAACCAGTTAGATTCAAAACTAGGAATCCCATATGAAAAGGGAGCGCTCGATGCATTCTGAATGAAGGGAGCAGTGGTTGAAGTCATCGAAGGAATTGAACCATTTCCCGAAGTAGCAGGCGTATAGAAAACCATAGTCCTGACAGGTGGAGGTGGGGGAGGAGGTACAATGCCCCCTATTGCGATAACCATGATCGGAGTATGAGAACTCCCTGATGAAGTAGCCTTAGTCACTTCCATCGTCACTCGCTGAACAAAATGTCATTCATGAGAAGTCACCTCAGGAGGGACTATCTGAATTAAAAGCGACGTCGATAAGTTGGTGATCGAAGGATTTGCTGGCTTGAAACCTTTGGTCTCAAGGTCAGAAACAATGGATTCCTCCAGTGCAGGAACATATTCTCTTAGAGATGGCTCAGATATAGTTTCCAGTGGCCCAGTAGCTTTGAATGATCCTTATTGATCTAGCCTACACCTCAATGGTGGCAGAGGTGTCTCCAAAGTAACCGACGATAGGCCCTAAAGACTACGCGAATGGCAAAGTTGTTGATCTTCCACCTTGTGAAATTATCAACCAACACTATAAGGTTTGGCTAGTGTGAAACACAGAGCACACACTAAAAGTTCCTAAAGGAAAATAAAGCAAACAACTAACTAGTAGGAATAACAGTTACGCCAATCGACACTAGAGAAACTTACCGGTGAAAGTGTAACTCGAACATGGAAACACCCTCTGGGTATACTCTATAAAGCATGATATGAAGTCTTCCATAGGTAACATGGTATACCCTTGCAGTCACCTGTGTAATGCCATAAAAAATAGAAACTAGGTGGCCAACTCACAGTCAGTCACTAGGTGGGTACAATCGACAATCATGATGATCGTAATGTGTAGGATAACAAAGTCTGAAGCCCTTCAAGGGTACCAAAGTAAATTGGTCTAGAAGACAACTGAGGATATCGAACGGATTCGAGGTCCATGAGACTCCGTAGTCAAATGTGATCAGTGTGATTCCCAATAAATACCCTCAATATAAAATCCCCACTACGCTTGGTCCGGCTTTGGAGGGGTTGTATCCTCTACCTTTCCTTATGCAACCTCGTGTTTAGCCCCTATGTTAGAGGGGGGTCCCAGATAACTCTTACGACGCTGGAATTTTGACACTCCCTATCACAAAATCCAATGTTTATTTAGATGGCCTTGAAGAGTTTCCTCTTCACACCTATTTCAAGGCCCTAAATCCTAGACTAGTTGGTGAACCCTACAAACAAAAATTCTAATAGATTTCAAGTTAAGTGTTGATTTTATGGGATTGAATTACTCAAAGGATATGAACGTTCAACTTGTGGTGTTTGGAAGAGACGAAAGAGAAGAAAAATTTAGAGCATTTATGGAAAATAAAACTATATACTTCAAATTTAAAGCAATGGTTTGTAAATATTTGTGATTGCAAACTTCTCAAAATAGTTTCAAGATTCTATAAACGAAAGTTTCCTAAAATATCTTTTCGTTTTATAATGCAAAAATTACTAAACTTTCAGGAATAGTTAAGAAATAACTTTGAAACGAAACTCTTTTCTTTTTGTAAAAATACAACCTATGCTACTATAACCAAACTAAATACATTAATGCAATCTTATTTTATTTTTTAAAATACTTAAACAAGAAAAATAGAAGTAAAAGATTCTTTTGTGTTTTTCAAAGCATAAACTAGATAAAGAGAAGATAAAACCCAAGACACATATAGACCCTAGACCACCGCATAAACACAGGGACTCACAAGAATCCATAGGAGTATCTAACGCTTATAGGCCAACTCTAAACTTGCAAGGAAAACAAAAGAAGATCAAGAAACAAGTTGAAAAGGAATCTTTAACCCAACCTAATACCACTAACAAAGACCCTGTAAAGTCCAAGAAAGGCCTGAGAAGCGCAAGGATTTTGTCAGGAAAGAGAAAAAACTCTTCTTTAAAAAATAAAAAACCTTTCAAGACATAGAGATGCGGGCTATTGCACCAACAACCTGCGTATGTAAGGGGGTTGTATAATGTGCAGACTATGTATGTACGCGGGTTCATCCAAAGCATGACACGTACACCTACGAAATTTTTCAAAAAATAAAAAGGGCTTGGCAGACTGACGTGGAAGGGAAGGCTGGTAGGAACCTGGAAGGTGACCAGAGACCCTAAAATGACTTAGTAAACCTAAAAAACTCAAAACGAAATTGAAAATACTAATTTAAACCAAAATCTCCCACTAAGACTCTAGATAGACTCCCCAATGGAGTCGCTAATTCTTCTAGCGGGGAAAATCCCCCTCTTACTATATTGGGTCTATGTATAGGTAGAGCACTGACTTCCATTAAAAGACAGTTCTATTCCTAAGCTACCCAAAAACTATCTAAACTAAAAGACAAGAGAGAGGAAGGGAGATCAATAGGTGTACCTTTGGTCCTAACGTCCGATGTAGACCTCCTTCGCCTTTGTAGCTTCCTGTATTGCGGGTTTCCTCCAAAATATGAACTGCAAGAACACTTAGGCAGACAATGCTACAAATATACAATCTCTAATTGTTACTTTCAATATTCAGATATAATCATAGATGCATTAATCAATAAAGATATAAAGACACAATGTATTGGGACATGAAAGAACTATTTTATTCAATACGAAGATCAGAAAGATTACATCCTTATTATCGGTAAATGCTCCACGAACCATGTTCGAGATCCTCTTATTG
>JASDQU010262901.1:0-14519 GCA_032191745.1 Picea mariana | reverse complement strand
CTCCCCATCAGGCCATCTGAATGTTTACATACAAAAATACATGTATTCGCAGGCCAATGCAGCACCTCGGTACAAAAATCGACTCACCAGCCTATCAACAAAAAGATATACATCATACATCAATCAGGGTGCCTCTATCGCACCCCCACCTGCTCCTCCCTCAGGAGGAGGTGGTGGCCCACCCCCACCTGCCACAGGCGGTGGTAGAGGACCACCCACAGGACCCTCCTGCCCCGGCGGTAGGCGTCCACTAGTTATCGCAGCCAGCACTCCTGCTCGCCGCACTATGGCCCGCCATGGTGGCAGCACCCCCACGCACTGCTCCAGGAAGCTCTCATCCTGGATACGTGTCCACATGCCCTCAGGCACGTCCTGCAACACCGTCTCCAAATGACGACGTATGTCATCAAAATCAACTCCGACCGCCGCCAGAGGAGCATGTGATGGCCCCGCACCGGGGTCATCGAACTAACGCCTCCTCGCTGCCCTCTCGGGCTCTGCTGGTCGCCCCGTGGCCTCATCCCACCGACGTCTCTCTCCATGTGGCAATCTCTCCGGCTCTCGATGAGCCGACGCTCTCTGCATCTCCACCTCTCACCCGCGAGGTGCCACATCTACACATGCACAAAACAACAAACAAACAGATAGTATCAACATCTATATCACATACATATGGACTGATATCTCAAAAAAAAAAACAACATACACAATACTCAACGTACCTCGATGGTCAAAAACCTCCCCAGGAGGAAACACCTTGTCCGGGTCCCCCCGGAAGTCAACCCCAGCATAGGGGTAGCGTAGTACTACATGCGGCATCTGCCGCCATATCTGTGCCGACTCTGCTAAAAAGTAGTGGCCACCTTCGCCACCATCGTGGTGAACCAAAACTATAGACCACCGCCTCAATCGCGGCTCTCGTGCCCCTGGCATCTCTAGTAGAACTCTCGGGCGCAACATCGGCACCCTCTCCAAGAACTAGGCCACTAGGATGGACTTGAAAGCGAACTCTCCTCCATCTGTGGACCGACAGCGGTCCAACTGTGCCACCATCCTCGTGTGCAGCGTCAGCCCCCAAGCAAACCGCTCGCCGGCCAACACTCTCTCCAGCACCAACAGCTGGCCACCACTAATCTGCTGGGTCACCACTGACCCATATATCCGAAAAATCATTGCCACTATACAACGATGTGCCAGGGAGTCTATCGCATTGATGCTCACCACCGTCCCGGACATAAACTCTGGGCCTGAGCAATATCTCTGACCAACCTCGGCCAGCGAAGTAGTCCTCGGCATCACCGGCTCCGCCGGTAGGGGTGTTCCCCGAAAGGGGAGCCTAGTCAAGAAATAAATATCCTCCATCGCAGTGATGGGGATCTGCTCTCCTCGAACAAGGAAGCAGTGCAGCTCCGGACTCCACATCTGGATCAGGAACTGTAGCAGATACTCCTGTGCCCGTATCAACGGGCACTCAAAAAACTTTAGCAACCCATAGGTCGCCAAAGTCGCATGTACATCAGGGTCCTCGATGGCCACGGCGTCTCGCAGCTGGGCCCAGTCTCGCTCTCGCCACCGCACTGGCATCGTCCCTGCTGGCCACCTGCAAACAACACAGAGTCCTATATCAACTCAGATAACCATCAACAACATCAAACAGACTTGTTTTTACCCTTAAAACCTTGCCTCATAGGCACAGTTTTTATCACCCACAGGCGCGCACACATGCGTGCTTGTTCACTATACAGGCGCACATATATGCACGCCTGTTCACTGCACAGGCGCGCCCCTGAGTGCGCCTGTTCACCATACAGCCGCGCACAGGTGCGCACTTGTCCAACCCACAGGCGCACACTGATGCGCGCCTGTTCAACTCACAGGCGCGCCTTAAATTCCACCTACCGCGCACACATGCGCGTATGTTCAATTTACAGGCGCGCACGTATGTGCACCTTTCATCGATTCTCCTGCGCATGTGGGCCCCCCACCCCCTCAAAAACCCCTAACTACCCCTGTACGGCCCTCCGTACAAACCCTGCCCAAAAATTGAAAACCTATTTCTATGCAGGATGATTAGACCACTAACCTGATACTCGTAGAATGTCGATCGGATGCCTCGTCCTCCCTGAATATCTAAATCTCCTCTGAAATCTGCTCGTCCAGTCACTGTTGCAGCAGGTACAAATGAGGTGGCAATGTGGGCCCTACAACTATATATAGGCCTTTTGCCAAACTTCCACTCACCATTCCGGGAGCCCAAGGTGTCCATTTTTCAAATCGTCTTCAGCCACGGGATCAGCATCCCGCCACCTACATCATAGCTGTCCTTGGGTCACTTTTCATCCCGTGCCCCTGGGGTGACTTTTTTCCATATCATGGTTAGGTACGCACACGCATTGTCACATTTCTCTAATACATGCTCATATCTTTGATTCTCTTCAGATATTGTTCACTTTGGGTATTTGGTTGTTATGTGCACAGGTACTTGATCATCGGTCATTGACATCATCCCTTCAGGTATATATTCAACACTGGCATGTAGTCTCTCCCGTTGTATTGCATTTACATTTCCAGTCACACCCCGCTGATATTGGCCTTTAGTTTCCTCATTCCCGGCTCTGTAGTACCCTCGCCTCCATTTGCACCTACGGTACTGTCACCCGGTAGAATTCTCACCCACATGAGTTGTCCCATTCATAGCACCTTTTGGCAATTTTGACACTCATGCTATTCTTCATTACCCTTTAGGGATGGGAGTCCCAATAGTCTTTTATCATGTCGAGCATCAGCCGCATACTTCTTCTCCTCATGTTGCTAGCTTTCCATATGGACTCCCAGGTTATCTCTTCATGGTTCTATTTTTTACCTGCACCTCCGCAGTATCATGAACCCTCCATTTCATCCACCATCAGTTTGCCCATCTGCGAACCTATCTTCATTTCACCTACCTCATACAGAAACTCACCAATGGGGCCCCCACCCTTCATCAGTTTTCCAAGAAAATTCTGCCCTCCCTGGGGCACTCATTTTACACTTGGGCACCCGTTTCTGTATTTGTACATTTTTTCCCAAAACATTATTCGTTATTTATTTGTACAAACACCTGTATTTCCAGTCTTTACATTTTCTTTTGTCGTCACCGTTGGCGTCTTGCTTCATTTTGGCCAAACGCAACCCATGTCACCCTTGGTTGGAGCATTACTTCTCATCTATCCTTGCCGACATCGTCCATATCTTCAGAGTACTCCACAAGCCATTTAACTCTACCCTCTAAATTTGTTCACCTTGTCCCACCTCTGGCACAACTTATCATCAGTCTTGTCATCCCCCTGACACTCGACCTTGTTCCACGGTTGCGGCTACTTTTTACCTCATACATCCTCCAACCAAGGGCAGTCTTGAGTCTTCTCACTTCTTGACTTTGTCCATGTACCTCTGCCACTTCCTCACCTCAGTAGATTCCATGAAGCCCTTTGCTTATGGGAGTCGCATCCCCCTTTTGTCGACATCAGCACCATTTTCCAGAAGGGCGATAGTATCTTGATTCTCATTCTCCATTCAATGAGAGATCTCAGACGGCACAGGGTGAAACACCATTGCTCCCTGCTGTCGTTGGCCCCCATAACATTCGACGCCAACACTTTCTCATGTTATGGTGGGTCTTACTTTGTGACTATTGCAATTATTTCTACCATTTGTCAAAGACCTCTAAACTGGGTAGGGCCATCAATGCCCACATCATCGCCGATACTTATTATCGTGATCATTGCCTATTGTTTAGAGTATGTTCCTTTGCAGACTTGTCTTCTGCCTTTATCATCACCGCCCCTGAGGGCGCTACAGTTGTCTACACCAACACTTCAGTCATCTTTTTTCAGAGTTACATAACACAAGCATGGGGCATGCCCGCCTCGTTTGTACATAGTTTTCTAGTTTTTGCACAACTCTCAGAAGGTCGGGTCCTACCGGTTCCTTTTTTCTCCAATGGATCGCTCTGCACGGTCCCACTATTGCTCTCTCTTACAACAACATTCTCAGTAGAAGAAACATTGATGGATTTCATCTATACGTCTGCTCCTAACCTCATCCATCAGGGGGCATCTGTTATCACTGAAATTTCATCCGCACATGGAGACAAGAACTCAGCATCGTCAAACAGTAATGAAGTCGTTCATGGCACTGAATTAATTTCACAACATTGCAAAAAGGTCAAAAACTATACAAAGTAACCAAAAATTGAAGGGCGCTTTACAGAAGTTTTGTGCGCGCGCACATGTGCGGAACAGGAACGTACCATACGCGCATACGCGCACAATGCACGACTGTTGGCGCAAAAACCTGCACACCTACTAAACGACGCATTTATTCAATTGGTCGGCCTCCCAACCACTTATGGATCAGCTCCCAAGCCGATTTGACCCTCAAATCTGAGCTGAATCTGCATGGTAGGCTGGTCAAAGACCTAATGAAACCCTAAAGATCCCCTTTTCACACTTCAAAGGAGTTACATAATCACCCAATGCTATGCTATAAAAAGCCATGAAGAAACATCATTTTCTCAAGGAATTTCATGTAATGTTATGCTGCCTAGATTGTTTTAAGGACCCACTCCTTGGCAATAACCCATTGGCACCATTTCATTGAGCTATCCACCTCTCCATTGAGTGGATGTGCTAGGAGTTCTTTCACCATCATTCTCATTTTCTTATTGTAAGGAGAGCAAGTTTGTGAGGGCCCAAGAGCCTTCCATTGGAGGAAGAAGGGACTCATAGTCCCATTTCTTCATTGTGCTTTGATTTCATCAATTGATCAGCCTAAAAACATTGGTGATATTGGTCTTTTTGTGTTTGTTATTTCTTTATCCATATGCTCATGATTTTAGTTTGTATTAGTTTAATTCTTGCTTATAGTTTTGTTGTTCTTTTCCTAACTCTTTCCTCTACAGCTGTCATGCTCAGCAAGACCCAAATGGGCATGTAAGCACCCTTGATTTGCTCACCAAGTCGACAAAAAGGGTGCAAACAGTGATGAACCAGAGAAAAACTTTCACATGGTCTTTTATCGCATGTTAGAAATGGTCAAACGAATGTATGGATATTACAAGAAGAGGATGAAGAAGAAAGGGAAGAAAAAGGAAGCACATACAAATGATGATTCTTCGGTAAACCAAGGGGTTAGAGGAGATCCTCCCGAGCCTCTGTCTTCACCTTCGAATTCTAGTTCTTCTTCCTCTGAGAATTCTCATCATTCTCATTATTCTAACCATAAAGCCTCTTTTAAGAAACCATTATTAAAGCTTGATGTAAAATTTGTTTTACCTATGTTTAATGGAGGTGTTAATCCTAAAAAGATAGATAATTGGATCCGACAGGTTGAAGTATATTTCCGTGTTTAGCATATTGATGAAGAAGAAGTTAAAGTGCAACTGACTTCTCTTTGGTTGGAAGGAATCGCTATCGTATGCTGGGAGAGCAAGCTTCAGGATAGAAGTAAGTGTGGTAATCTTCTTTCCTCATGGTCAAAATTTAAATCAACGATAAGGAAGAAATTTTATCCATTAGGGTATTTACATAAAGCAATGATGGAATGGAAAACTTTAAGGCAAAGTAAAGGTCAAACTGTACAAAGTTTCACGGAAGAATTTAGGAAGAAAGATCTTGCATTGAACATTCCTTTGGATTCTTATGAAACTTAATTAATTATATTGGCGCAATTCACAGTTATATTTGTCATACTTTTCTCTTGTTTAACCCCACTAGTCTTGATGAAGTTTGTGTGCAAGCCACTCATCTTGAGAACAGGGGGAAGCATGTTCAAGATGATCCCACGAAGAAACCTTCCAATCTCCCACATAAAACTTTTAAGAAGTTTAAAAGGAAGCACAAGAAGACCGCCATAGTGATGAGAGAAGGAGGAAATCCATCTTGCACTCATTTCAAGAAAAGCGGTCACGATGAAGAACATTGTTGGAAACTGCATCCAGAAAAGAAACTGAAACAATTCGGTGTAAAGGGGAAGAAAAAAATCGTTGCTACAACGCAAGAAGATCTTGGTTCTGATTCAGGAGATGAAGGAAAGATCACAATGGTTGGAGTATAAGGTAAATATTCCCTTCATGCTTGTTCAAGTTCAAATAATGAATCTCATGACAATGAATGGAAGAGGAATGAATTATTTCACATAAGATTTGTATCTAAACACAGTAATATAGATACATTATTTGATATGGGTTCCCGAGTAAACTTAATATCTGAAGCATTTGTCAAGAAGATGGGTCTTGAAACAAAACCAGATATGAAGCCTTATCCTCTTGGTTGGGTATGTGATAAAGAAAAACTTAATGTCATCAAACAATGTAGGATCAGATTTGCTATAGCTTCAAAGTTGATTGATGAAGTGGATTTGCATGTTGTACCACTTGATATATGCGACATAGTGTTGGGAAGTCCTTATCTTATGATAGAAAAGTAGTCTTATTTCGTCATGAGAACAAATACCACCCTACTAAAGGGGGAGTGGAATATATTGTTAGATATTACAACATGAGGGTAAATACAACACTTGTTAGTGCAGGGAAAATGAAAAGACTCATAAACACTAATAAGAGATATGTACTCATGGTTGTAAGAGAGAAAGATGTCGGGACATCCGACGCTTTTCAAGGATGTGATCCATCTCATAAAAATGAATTAATTGATATTGTTTCTAAGTATGATGATATTTTTCAGGAACCAAATGGAATACCTCCTAAGAGGGAAATCCAACATGAGATACATCTTCAGCAGGATTCTCCTCTTCCTAATGTGGGCATGTACAGGATGTCAGTTGTGGAGATGAAAAATATCAAGAAGCAGGTATAGGGATTATTGGATCAAGGGGTCACCAGGCCCAGTTCATCTCCTTGTGGTTCTCTGATCATGATGGTGCCAAAGAAAGATGGCACATGGCGAATGTGTGTCTATTACCAGGACTTAAATAAAATCACGTTGAAAAATCGATACCCTCTTCCTTGTATAGATGATTTACTTGATCAATTGAAGAATTTTGTTTATTTCACCAAGTTAGATTTGCACAGTGGATATCATCAAATCAGGGTCGCAGAATAGGATGCATGGAAAAATGCCTTTAAAACCAAACAAGGATTGTTTGAGTGGTTAGTTATGTCGTTTAGGATTTGTAATGCTCCGACAAATTTCATGTGTGTGATGAATGATGTATGCAGGCCTTTCCTAGATGACTTTTTGATTGTATATTTAGACGACATTCTTATTTTTAGCGGGACTTGGGATGAACATGTGGGGCATGTAAAACAAGTATTAGATACTTTACAAAGGGAAAAGTTGTATGTAAAATTGTCTAAATGTGAATTTGGCAAGATTGCACTTGTGTACTTAGGTCATATTGTAGGAGGAGGATAATTAAAAATTGATCCTTCCAAAATTAATGTAATTGTAAATTGGCTTGAGCCAAAAATTGTAACCGAAGTCTGAAGTTTCTTAGGTGTAATCCAGTATTAGAGGAAGTTCATTTCCAACTTCTCCTTTATATTAGTTCCTTTACATGCCTTAACCAGTGTGAAGAACACTTTTTAGTGGGAAGGAAAGCAACAAAAATCTTTCAACACTTTGAAGGAGAAGATCAGTACCGCACTAATATTAGCACTACCAAATCTTCAACATCCTTTTGAGACCGAGACAGATGCCAATGGATACACCATGGGTGTAGTATTGATGCAATATCGTAAGCCTATCTGTTACCACTCTGAAAATTTTAACCAAGTTGTTGTTAACTATCCTACATATGATAAAGAGTTGTATGCATTGTTCCAAAGCGTAAAGAAATGGAAGCACTACTTGTTAGGGAAGGAAAAAATCATACATACAGATCACCAACCCTTACAGTATCTCCAAGCACAAACCAAATTGCAAAAATCTCGACACTACAGGTGGATGGGTTTTCTACAACAATTTCATTTTGTAATCAAGTACAAAAAGGGTACAAGTAACAAGGTTGCTGATGTGCTTTCTAGACATCCTATTGTTTCTTCTATTGTTTTGAAGAATACTTATTTATCTCATGATAACTATGTAGAATAGTATGCTATCGATGAAGATTTTATAGAAGTATATGAGAAGCTAACCCTTGGTGCATAGGTAGAGAAATATTGTTTGCAGGGAAAACTACTCTACCATCTTGGAAAGCTATGTATTACTACAAGTGAACGAGTCCATGTAATACGAGAAGCTCACACTTCTCTTTTGTCTAAGAATTTTGGAGTAGGAAAACTATGGCTCATTTGCAGAGGTTTTGTTACTGGCCTCAAATGAAAGCAATTGTAACTAAATATGTAAAGAGGTGTGTGATGTGTTCTACTTGTAAGCCCACTAATAGAAAACTGGGGCTATACTCACCACTTCCTGTTCCATCCCATCCATGGGAAAGTATATCCATGGATTTTGTAGGGGGTTTACCAATGACCAAAGGGGGTCATGACTATTTGTATGTTGTAGTGGATAGGTTCAGAAAGACGTGTATCTTGATTCCATGTAAAAAACATATCTCTGTTGAGAAGACTGCTAATCTCTTCTTTCAGTATGTTTGGGTTCACTTTGGGTTACGCACATCCATTGTCTCAGATTGAGATACTTGATTCCTTGGGGACTTTTGGACTAGCTTGTGGAGGATCATGGACACCAAATTGAAGAGGATCACTTCTTTCCATCCATAGACCAACAAACATACATAGGTGGTAAACCGAACAATGGTACTTTTGCTTCGAGGCTATTGCAACAAGCATCCCAAGTTATGGGATGAACATATACCCTATGCACAACATGCGTACAACCGATCTTTACATTCGTCCACTCAGAGTTCACATTTTGAGACATGTTTTGGGTACCTGACCAAGGTTTCTTTGCCCTTGATGTATGGGAGAGATGTCATTGTGACTGAAGAAATAACAAAGGACAGATCCCGCAAGTTCATCCAGAGGATCCAACAGATACACCAAGAAGTCATGGAATAGTTGGAGAAAATTCAAGCACAATATAAAGATCGACATGACAAGCACAAGGTTGATCATCAGTTCCAGGTTGGAGACTGGGTATGGATTCACATCAGCAAAGAGATATTTAAGGGTGAAGGCAAGAAAATCAAGCCCATTCGTTATGGACCCTTCACTATCTTGGAGAAAAGTGGTACCAATGCTTTTCGTCTGGATCTTCTTCCTTACATGCATATTTACTCAGTTGTGAATGTTGAGAACTTGAAACTTTTTGAGCCTCCCATGATCATGGATCAAGATGAGGAAGTTTCAATACCTTCAGTTGATGAGTTTGCACCTGATCACTTGGATGACTTACAGGAAGATATCATCTTGGACATGAGGACGCGGACTTCACACAGGGGTGATGTTGATTATCTTCGAGTAGGCTTAAAGGGAACACATCCAAGCAAGACAAAGTGGATAGAGAAAGAAAAAGTGAGGGGATACTTCCCTCACTTACCTGTTGATTGATGAAATCTTTTGGTGGTCCAAAAATCTCTCAGTGGGAAGGCGTGATCCAAAAAGGATCCATAGAAGGCTAAGAACAACTCAGAACTCACAGAGGCAACTCAAGATGCTCAGAATGGATTTAGTAGATAGATAAAGGGAAAAAATTAAAAATTCCCACAACTCAGTGAAAATGACATGATCGCAAATACCACATCACAATCTTTCTAACGATGCAAATGGCTCATCAAACAAAGTTACGGATTGAAATATATTCACGGTCAAATTTTGGTCAACTTAGCCAAGTCAATAGGGGATGAGTCAGCGTCCATACTACTGACGTCAGCATCTGTACAGATGACATCAACATCCTTACAACACACGTGGAAGGAGAAATAAGGTGACATTTGGCATGCTGATGTCGGCATGACGTCAACATGGTGACATGGCAGTACCAAAGGCTACCACGTGTCACCTAGTTTTGGCATTTTCAGGCCAATCCGTGGACCAATCAGATCATAGCATGTGGAAGTCTGTATGCTAACGTGGCATGATGACTTGGCAGGGGGAAATATGGACTAGTGAGAGGCCGCCATGTGGCCCAATAAGAGGTTGCAACATGGTAGGTGGGAAATGCTCAATAACAGTCCGTAAGTAAAAAATTGAAAAAAAAATAGTTTGGCGGGTCTGCCAAACTTGGCCACAGTTACATCATTGGGATATGGATAGCGCCATCTCTAACTATAGAGAAACAAACCATATGTTAAATTATATATTGTAACAATACAAAGCCCAAAAGGGGGAGGCTCGCGAGTTTGACCCCGGGACCTTGTTGTGAGTGGGAAATCCCCCTACAGACTAGCACTTAGGGTTTTATCATGCATGCAGAAAAGACCTAAAGATTCCTACTTTTTAGCATCATCCCATAACTAATCCCCATTATTATTAAAAAAATACACATTTAAGAAGATCAAGTGAACATACCTTATTTTCGGCGTTTGATATCGATCCCTCTTCACGCTTGGTCACTCTTTGACTCCAACTCTCCTCCCAAGGCTAACCTTCATTCACAAAAGACAAACAAAGAACTCCACATGCATTTGATCTACAGATTAATGGGTTAGAGATTTAATCAACATGTACGTGATAAACAATGAAAATCTCATATGGTGGGACAGGAAAAGTACTTCTTTATTATTAACTTCATTAAAGCAACTTACAATGATGAAGCCGACCACTACTCCACGAATCTAGTCCTGGGCTCCTCTTTTGTTGTGCACCAACTGCTAACACACTTTCTTCTCTTCTTTGTTGAAATCACAGAATGGTTGCAGAATATTGGGCAAAGGGGAATACGAATTCAGGTAGAGTTTCTTTTACTATGTTTTTCCTCTCTTAGAATGGGACCCCGACCCCTTCTTTTATAGGCTAGAAGGAGCTAGGTATTTAGTCGAATGACTGGTCGTGCATGGTCGGAAGGTTTAGTTAACTTTCCCAAAACTGTGTGTTCTGTGAGAAACTTTCCATTTTTTGTGCTTTTGTAGGTACACACGGGCTATAGTGGGTCAACTAGAGTGTACACACAGGTTGTAGTGTTGCAAGGCACGTGGGCCTTTAAAAGGGGTGTTTTTAAGAAGAGTTTTTTAGTACTGGCTTGGCAAAGAAGGTATATGAAATGGCCTGATGTCAGGTAAGTATATTTGGTGAAAATTAGGTTTATAACATATGCCTCCTAATGTGTGAGGTCATAAGAGTATCTGATGGCCAAAATACATTATCAATCTTTATCAACGTATGAAACCAATGAGCCCATGAGCCAAAATTCGGGAGGTGCCATCTGCAAAATAAAAATTTTCTCACTGAGGCAGGCATACCCATGCTCGGGATGAAATAAAATCATGGATACCAATCAAATACACTGTAGATCCATGTCATATAACTATATAAAGTGTAGCCGTGAGCAATACACAACAGATCTACATCTCAAAATAAAAAAGATATACATGTATAGTATCCATCTTTTAGAAGTTGATAAGGCCTAATGGCTGGAGATGATGTCTTTAGAAATCGAGCATCAACTTCAAAATCTTCAAAACTCGGGTAGGAGTGTAATATGAGTGTATGAATTTACTACCTAGAGGTCTTCGATGGCTCATCGATCATGGAATAAAGGATCTTGATGATTAGACTGGAGGCTTCATTGATTTCGAACAAAGACTTGATTGGACTTTCAGGATGGTCGAGCATGAGGGCAAGAGACAAACTGCAGAAGGGATGACTCAGGCTTGGTAAAAACTTCTCTTGGACAATAGAACGACAAATGATGAGACTCAGGCAGCATGATATTGACATAAGTTCACAATGCAGGAGGCAACACAAACTCTCCATATGTTTGGAAGAATAATTAAATGGAGGAGGACACAAATCTATATAGCGAGAACAAATTCCTAAGGTCATATTAAATCCCAGAGCTTGATGAACAAATGAAAGGATGTGATTTTTCCAAGGGCGACTCATTGTGTTGCCAATAAAAAGAAAATACTTTTCCCTTCCTCTTTGTGGGGTATATTTGTTTTTTTTTGTCTTTTTCAATAATTTTGGAAAAAAAATAAAATAATACGACGTTACAAAGGAGGAACGAGTGTCAAAAACATACTAGTTCTAGGTGCAAGGACAAGACTGATGTTCAGAGCAAGGACACTTGGAAAAATCCCTCTCGGGGCCAAAGGTGTCAAGAAGCAAAGGCAAAGTGCTATAGGGCTTGCGTATAAGGCATGCTTCAGATGGTTCAATTGAGAGCAACATGGAGCTGACATTAGGCCAAAGATGCAGGTATGTAAATGCGGTTAACAAAACACACAATGGTAACGTCCTTTGATGTACTTTTAACGAGCCCAGAGAAGGTAAGCTCGACGGTTTTTCATATTTAGAGAGTCTGAAAAAACGTAAAAGGAGACTCCGCTGGGGTACCTTTTTCGAAGATAGTCTAGTCAGCTTGAAAAAGGGGTAAACTATCATCGACCAGACGTCTATTCAAAACCATTTTAACGAGTGTGATAAAGACAAGGTCACTCGACAATTTTTTCATTTTTAAGAAGTCTGAAAAAAGCTTAACTATGGACTCTGTTAGGAATGTTCTTCTAAACCATTATAACGAGTGTGAAAGAATAAGGTCACTCGACGATCTTTTCAATTTTAGGGAGTCTGAAAAGAGCTTAACTATGGACTTCGTGGGGGTTCCTTCTTCGTAACTTTAGTCCCTCAGGCCCGAAAAAGGGTTAAAATTATACCTGAGAATACTCTTCTAGAGAACCGAGGCTTCTAGAGTATACCTTTGTTCGTACAGTTGACCATACGGACCGAAAAAGGGGTAAACTACCTCCGGACAGACATGAATTCAAATTTCAGTTTAGCGAGCTTGAAGGTCAACAAGATTGCTCGACAATATTTTCACATTTAGAGGGTCTGAAAAGAGCTTAAAAGAAGACCCGTTAAGTTTTGGGAGTCCCGAGGGTGAGATCAAGAGTGATACGGAATTATGAAAATGGGGATCAAACTCGTAATCAGGAAAAGCTAGTAAGGACTCCTAGGCCTATAGTCGTTTAGTGACAGCATGGACACCAAAATGAAACCAAGATCTACCTAAGGCATCCATGTTAAGGTAGGCTCTACCACTAAATTACGACACTCCTAAAACAACAATGATGGTTCTGTGTCGCAACTCGGTGGGATCGATCCTATGGAAAAGCAGAAAAGACAACAAGATGCAGAAAGTGGAGGTGGAATCCTATATTAAATGCAACGAGTTGGAAAAAATGTCTTTTTACCAAAGGACCTTCAAAACGACCCAAAACTCCAAAAAATTTCAAATACCCAAAGAAAACTTCTCATGACGATCCAAAGAAAACTCTTGAACCATACTAAATGATTTTCAGTTTAGAAAAAATGACAAAAGGGTCCAAAAAATTGACAAAAAGAGGCCAAAAAGTATATAAATAGAAGCTGGTAGCTCATTATCACTATTGCTAACTAAGAAATTGACAAAAAACCAAAACTACCCCTTTGTGAAAAGAGTTGATTCTGGGAGCTTCAGTGGACGAAACGACCATCCGCTTGGACCAAGTAAGTACTCACTATCCCCTCTTGCAATTTAATTATTTATTTATGCATTTAAATTCAATTTTTTGGGGGGCGTCGACCTTTTAAAAGGTCGGCCCTAAGTCCATGTGGGCTGTCTTATGACAGCCTGAGTGTACACGTGGGCAGAGGAAAAACTGTACGCATGTACACGCTACTGTCCTCATTACAACCCATGTGGACCCTTCATTTAATGTAAAATTTTTTAAAAAGAAAGAGTTAACCCTCTTGAACTTGGTTTTTGCAGGATGTATGTTCACTGGAGGGAAAGAGAGCATGAGGATATTAGTGGATTGGTTGGGGAGGACCCTAATGTTGTTGCTACATTAATGTAATGTGGGTTGTTAAAAATTTTTGTATGTCCTTTCATGCGAGGAAAACCTAGGCTATTTAATGCCTTGGTTGATTATTGGCATCCCGACACAGAGGCCTTTATGCTAGAGGGGCAGTCGCTGGTTCCAACGACAGAGGATATATACTTTCTGACTGGCCTGTCTAGGAGAGGGGAACCAATCAATTTTCGTTCTTTTCCCTCCGGGCCTCACAACATATCAGAGTTGATTGGACTCCATTGTGAGGAGGGTATAGACGAAACGATCTCAAAAGTATCGATAAGCAAAATTTCAGACTTATCACTACAAGTGATAGTGTTGCTCATCGGGTGGATTACTGGGTTTGCGGCTTTGCATCAGGGTTCCTGTGCACAAATGAATTGTGCAGTTCAGTGCTTAAATGCACAAATTTTTGACAGGAGCACCACATTACTGGATTGTATGAAGAGGAAAATAATAGATTGTCAGTTGTAGAATCAGAGGAACTTTGGGTTTGGAACGATTCTTTGCTCTTTCTTCTTTGAAAGAGTGCCCAGTTTCAGCCCTCGAGAGGTGGTACG
>JASDQU010262900.1:0-15520 GCA_032191745.1 Picea mariana | reverse complement strand
TGCTTTGACCTATTGCTTCGCCAGAGCCTCCTGCTCGATGAACTCTTGAATAATCTTCTCTATCACAGGTCCGTCCAATCGTTGTTCAACTGAGTTGACTACTTGTTCTAGTTGTGTACCTTGTCCTTCAATCTCCTCCAAAAGTATGCAAGTTGCATCCTGCACTGGTTGGAGTCGCTGAGTTACTTCCATGACCTTACTCTGAATGGCATGGGCCTATTGCTGAACCATGCGTTGTTCCTGGTCTCTTTTCATCCTCTTGACCAGTGATAGTAGCTTCAACTGCACTTGCACTGTGTTGCTTGATGTTTTGCCTCCTGGAGCTGTTACTCCAGTGTCCTGAGCTTAGGGTCCTCTGCAAGGTGCTCATAGGTCTGCACACTTTGACTGCTGAGTTGTTTGCATTCCAAGGCTAATGCCTTGATTCTCTCAAATGCACTCCTCGCAATTTCTTCTCTTAGATCTCGCACTTCCTGTGGAGTGCTTGGCACTGCTTGTAACTCTAGTTCGGCTATCCTCTGTTGGAGTTGTTGAATGGATTTGGCAAGCTTCCCTACTTGTCTTTCTACTAGGTCTTCTTCCATATGTTCTAAGCTCGTCACAGAGAGAAGTGCTCTAATGACTTCTTCTTTAACTCCAGTCTTCTCTGCGAGCAGTTGTTCCTTCTCCTTCTGGATCTGCACTCTATCCTCTACAAAGTTGGCTTGGATGTCATCTTTTTCCTGTTGCGCAACTCGGCATTGTTCTCTGGCTTCCTCTTTTTCTTGCTTTAAGTCCTCTGTGGCCTATTTTTTTTCCTCCTGGACGTGACGAAGGCAAGCTTTTGTCGCATCTGCTATTCGGTGGAGTTGGGCAGGTTCATCTCCCAACTCTGTTCCTTCTAATGATGGGGGTGCAGTAGACACTGCGCGAATGGAGTGGAGGGCTTGTTGTACCCCTTTCAGATCTACTTCAATTCTTTCATACATGGTCTCTTGTTTGGCTTCATTATGTTGTAAGATAACTTCTGAAGTATTTGAGATAGCGACGATGATGAAATCTATGTAATCCATCGTGATCACAGTCTGCATCTGTGGTTTAGTAGCTTTGGACTTCTTCCGCAATGTAGGTTTCGTGGAGGAAACCTTTCTTTTATTGGAGGTCTCCTCTTCGTCCATAGGGTCGCTAGGCAGTGTTACTTTGCCTTGTTTATGCTTGTCTTCTTCTTTTTTTACTTCATCATCACCTCCCCCTCCGGATGAGTCTAACGCAGTCTCTTCTGATGTGCTATTCATCTTCTATACCTCTTCCTTTTTCTTCCTTCTGCTACTGTTGGGTGCATCATACTCTTCACGAGTGACCAAAGGACTTTCAATTAGGTCGAGGTCAAACAGTTCTGCTTGGTGGACTAGTACAAGGAGCTCTGAGGGCCACTCCTTAGTTATTTCTTCCATGTCCTCCTCAGTGAGCTTGTAGTAAGATTGGAGTTCTTATTTATGTTTGTCTCCTCGCGCAATGATATAAATAAAATGTCTATCTATGCGGAACTTCACAAATGGTCTGAACCTGTGCAGGGTATTCGGTGTCATGCGAGGGGAAGACTCAATAGCCCTCTTCAACTGTAGGTAATAGGTGTGGAACACCGCGTTTGACTGCCATTGTTTAGCCATGTCGCTCGAATACCAGAGCGTGGTGAACTTCGCAGCTAAGGGTTCTGATGGCTCAATCTCAGGGAAGGTCACACCTTCCGGCATCTCCCAAGAAATGAAGGCGATGGGGATCAGCATCCAACTGAAGTGGAACTCGTAGCCCTAATCCTAAGCTTCATGGTAGTATTTTTCTAACTGTTTGACGAGGAAGCTCGCCTAGTTCATTTGTAGCCCTTCCACGCATTTTCCTGTGAGGTCGACGACAAACCCTGTGACCTGCGTGGGTATGTTCTTCCTTACTAGCTTACCAACAATCAACTAGCAGGCTAGGCGCATTGCACCATTCTGGATGTAGGCTACCTTGTATCCCCACTTCCCCTTTTCTACATCGCCATAGGTGTCTTTGATTCTTTGTGTCGGGGCATGATTTGCAGCCTTTCCTGGATAAAATTCTTGTGGGTCTGGTCTTTGCATGATTAGTCCGGTGATCCTATGGATCAATGCTGGATCAACGGTGATATGCTTGTCCAACCACAGATAACCATCGTGGAAGCACGACAGCAAGAGCTTAACACACGTGTTAACCTCCTGATTTCCTCCAAAGTGTGGTATCTTCATCATGTCCAGGATAGTGGACCTCGCGATGTCCATGGTCCATGACTGGGGGATGATATTCAACTTCTTCCCCTTTGTCCTGGTCAAATACTTGTATGGTGTGAGCATGCCATAAATCTTGTGGTCTCCTCGGTTATAGTCACTAATATTCAACGTCGGAATCCTTTCCAGCTAAGGTCTGACTACGTGTATCCCCTTCGGGAGGTACGCAGTGATGACTATGTATTCTAAATCCCTTGGGACACTATCACAACTCACTGCACCAACTAGAGACGGGATGTACACAAGCATGATAGATGGGATGAGCTTCACATTTGCTAAGTCATCACGATGCTTCATTCGTTTCTCTGTCACAGCTCGGGATGGTCCAGATCCATGAGTAGTCGACGGGGATTCTTGCACTCCTCTCGTCGACAAGGCTTGGATGCCTACATACATCACCTTCTCGGCCATGAGGTCTATTAGGATCTCTTCGACATATTTTTCTATTGCGCTAATTTTGTCCGACATGCACAATCGAGATCGATATCTCAGGTCAGTGAACAACACTCAATGTAACAAAACGGATGGCAAGGTCTTAATAATCACTACATAAAAGCAATTTAGTTCTATGTGGGCTCAGATAATCACAACTGGAAAAAGTGTTCTCGGTGCAATGCTCGACGGTATAAATAGACAATGTCGTAGAAGAATCTACCAACGGGAAGGAATGCCTCAATCAATGTTATTCCATCTGTTATGGCGTGGTCCCAACGGTCCAGTGGCAAATGTTCTGGCAATAATTGCACTTCCAGCCATTTTGGAGCATCATTCTAACGGTCGAAACTCCTCCAACGGTCATAATGATTCACCATGGCGAAGTGCCAGTCTATGTTGTTCTCATATCCCGAAAAAGTTCCATTTCTGCAAACCTTCTTTCTGCAAAGTCCTCTCTGGTACTTCTTGCAATTTCTCTAGCTTTGCTTTCTTCTTGCTGAGATTTCTGGCTTTCTTTCCTGTAATTTGAGTCACTGGTTTCCTCTTTCCATTATTGTTCTTATCTCCTCTTGGCATGGTAACTTCACACTATGGAGGGTCTTCCATAGGGTTCGAGGGTAATACTTCTTCTCTTTCTGGGGTAAGTGTTCTACTCTCTTGTACAGACAAGTGTTTCAAGTCTCCCTGTGTTCTTTCAACTTCGACGTCCATATCTCTGGTATTTAGTAGATTCAACTGGTCCTCCTATTCTTTCAATAAGTGTGCTATTCTCCTAGTCATGAAATCTCTTAGTTCTTGCTTTTTCTGTTCTAGAACCTCCTCTTCTTGTTTCCTTCGTATCTGATCTTTTTCAATCCAGTTTTTTCCTAGCAAAATAGAAAATGGGGCGATGTTCTCAACAAATTTAACGATCTCAAATTCTTCTTATGTCGAAGTTCCATGAGCACTCATAGGTATCTAGGTAAGTCTTCCACATAGGGCTATTAGCTTTCCTCTAAATAATCATATTCCTCCTAATGAAGGAACCATAGCGGGTTTTCCAAAAATTTTCCAAGTTCTTTCTGTCATGGTATTCATCTATATTTTCTCATCCAAAACACAGTCTATGTCGAAGTCTCCTATTCTTGTTTCTATGTGCTCCTTCTCTTTTAAGATCTCTGATAAGTTGATATCTCTATGATCATTCAGGGTTTCTTTCATCTGTAATAATACAGTCTCTGATTCTTTCTGGAGTTTTATCATATCCTTAGTTTCTTGGCTTGTCTCGTGGTTTTCTTGTCTCATATTCATCTTTTCAAATTTAGCAATCATTCTAGGGAAATCCAAAACTTCATGTCCAATAGCCTTACAACAAAGAAAAATAGGACCTCTACCAGGGAATTCCTTGGCAAGATGTCTTGGTCTTCTGCAACTATAACAAAGAGTTAACCCTCTCTTTCTTTTGAACGATCCCCAATCTTTCCTGTACTGCACACTGGGATCACAGTGGTGGGTCTGAAAAAAAATCTTCCTAGGATCCTGCATCCATTTGTTAGTCCAACAATTCTTTGTATGCATATAAATAACATATCTTTCATTATTTCTATAAGATCTATTCATATCAAATCTTCTTTCTTCTAGTTGTACCCTAGTTTTCAGATTAGGACCAAATCTATTAAACATACCTAGATCCATTCTTTCGAAATAAACAATTTCACTTATCTTACCTTTCTCAGAGCACAAAGCTTCAAGATCTTACCTCTTTTCTTCAGATCAAACTTCTCTCTTTAGCACATAGCTTCGCAATTCAAGTAGAATAATGTGCACTAGGGAAGTAGATCTACACACAGAGATTTCTCTTTTCTTCAGTTCCCAACAATCATATTTTTAGGTCCTGCCAACAGAACCATTTGTTAGCACAGGGGCAGACCCAGGGTTCAACGCTTCAGCAACGCACTAACAAAACCCTAACTACCGGCCCTTTCTGCAACACTTGCGAAGCAGATGAAGTCTCACCCGAGGTAGAGGCAGGGATGGTTGCAGGACTCAGTTGTTTGCAACCTAGCTGGGACACAGATATGTGATTACAATACCTTAACAGAGCACTTAGCAGTCAATATTCATGAGCAATTAACCCTTATTTACATCACAGATCCAAATCCTATTTACATAACAACGCAACATTCCACAAGATCTAATACATCCAACACTTAGCACATAGAAATAGATTAGATCTAGCATTCATTCACATTACTAAGCACTGAGCTATAATATCAAATGCATCTAACATATATCGTTGCACTAAGCATACATTACATCAACAAATATAATGCACAAAGCAACCACAACACAGGATATACGTGGTTCACCCCAGTGTGGGGCTACGTCCACCAACTCTTCTCTTCTTTATTATCTTCTCTCAATCTTCTAAAAGCATGGAGCCACAAGAACCTACTCTGCATTGGACAGGATATTTGTGCGCACCTCGCCAGATCCTCCTTCCTCGAGCTAGGTTTAAGCATAAAGCCTTCTTACAATATGCACACAAGCTTCTTACAATCACTTTCACTTATATCTGCAAGTTCTTAACACATAGTAAGCATAAAGCCTTTGCAATCACATAGGTCAAACTCTAGCACTTAGCATCTTCTTCTTTCCTACATCACCTAGATATCTATTTATACATTACAAATGGGGCCTAAACATGGGTAAACCCATGGGCCAACATCCCATACCCATTACATAAACCCTAAACCCAAAAATTTCCTAAGAAGGGGCCGACATCCTGTGATCTCCACTTCGCCTTGCGCTCTGTCTTCAACCAGCCTGTCGAAGTCCCAAAATCAGTCAAACATGACCCAAGTTCTCCAAAACTTGGTCAAGGGCCAACATTGTTCGATTTCACAGTTTCTTGATCCTTGTTTCAAGGACCATTTCCAGTTCTATCATGATTTTCCCTTCTTCGGTAATCTCTGGTAAAATATTTTGAACCTAGATCTTGTCGTTGATTACATTCTTTAAGAAAGAAACACGCAAGACTAGATGTACATGTGAAGATGGAGGCAACTCTAATTTGAAATCTATACTTCCAATCCTTTGCAACACCAAATAGGGACCATAGCATTTGGGTGATAATTTATTGTTCTTCTTTTATTGCTTGAGGGACATCTATTTGTCTGGTTGTAGCCTTGTAAATACTCAATCTCCCACTTCAAATTTGCTTTCACTATGATGTTGATTTACTTCTTGTTTCATCCTATTTTGTGTTATAACCTAGTTGTCCTTCAACAGCTGGAGAATCTCTTATTGGTGCTCTATGTGGTTCTCCATTGCTTGAACCTTATCTTTCCCTCTCAAGTGTGATGTGATGTGTTAGCACTCCAAGAGTCACCCTAGACTGTAGATCAGGTGAGCTTGGTAACATACAAAGAATTCAAATTTTTAATTTGAAAGATAAGTTTTAAAGTCATAGGGATTTGAACATAAGGACAATCAGATCCATCTACTGTACACATTCCCAATTATATCCTTCAACAAAAGTGGCCTTAGCAATTTCAGATAAGACAATAGGCTTGATAAATGAAAGAGGAAAAGGAAAACTGTGATCTGAACCTGTCATAGATACTTCCAGCACTTATGATAGTCAACTTACACTCAAATTTTGTGTATTAACAAATCCTATATCACCAATGAAAAGAACAAAGACCTCACTCAATCATTGCATGAACAAGAAGAAAATTAACTCATCCACTCATTAAACATTAGTACATAGATGAAAACAATAAATGAAAAGGAAAATCTGATCTCCATTGATAAGGAATCACAAGTTTGAAAAAATACAGAGAAAGAAAAAGTAACACAGTGATAACCACTATGAATTCCTCTAGGTTTAAAATCCCCCCCTGTAGCTCATTATAACCCTACTCTACTCTCRTACCATGAAATATATATCACTATAGGTCCTCTCCATCTMACCAATTCAAACTCTAACCCCTTTCCTAAAATAGAAACAGTTACAAATAGAGATTGACATGTTTTAACTAAATTCTTACTTTCAAGGAGGTGAAATTTTGAAAAATAGGCTTCAAAATGCCACTTGTAATTATCAAACTATAATACTTGTGTAAAATCTGAGAACATTTTTTGTATATAAGCTTGTTCTGAAGAAAAACCTCTCTCGGTTTATTGAAATTCATCTCCAGTTGGTCAGAATACGTGTTGTAAAAACATGTCTCAAATAGGAAATCATGAAAACTGAAAAAATAGGGCTCAAAGATACCTTCGAATCTCCCAATCCGTGACACCTATGTGAAAAATGAAAGAGGTTAATGTTCTTGGGTTTGTGTTTGACAATCACCTCCTATTTATTTTGAAAATTCATCCCGGTTCACCCAAAAATCCTCCTGGAAGTCAATTGGTCAAAAATACCAGTTCAACAGTCCTAGAACAGAGTTTCCGCAACACATTCTGCAGCACATTTTGCAGCATATTCTATAGCGCCTATCTCAATTCGCAGCACCTGTGCCAGTTCACAGCGCCAAAGGAAAATCAAGTAGCCAAACCCTTCATAAGCTCCAAACAAGACAAAAAATCGCATGGAGTACCTAATGGCTATGAGGTTGATGCTAGTAATTTCATATTTGCACTCAGATGCATGGAAGCTGCCTAACCTCCAACCCTCTTCCTTAACTAGTTCGCAGCGCCAGTTCATAGTGCCAACTCAAATATAGCTTGCACACTTCGAGGAGCTTTTTAGTTGATGGTAGGCCATAATCCTTGGAGAACATGATCAATCTTATGTGTTAACATGATGGATGAATGATGATATCCATAAAGTGCCATAAATGGGAACATTTTTTGTTAGGATATTTAGACACTTAGGATTTATTTAAGATCAACTTGGTCTAATGTGTCGTTAGGTAAAAGTTTGTTTCTTTAGTATGCATTAGTATGCATTTGTAGTTTGGTAATCCGACGGTCACGATATGCTCCTGACATAGAGTGATCAGACGGTTCATATTCTCCTAGATCTTAATGACTACATTGATCTATGGCTTAACACCTGATTAGTCCATGATCTCTATTTAAAAATCATGGAGGGTCATTTGCCAATGATTGATTGTAATAACTCTCTTGTAAATATCTCTATAATATTTTCTTTTCCATTAATAAATCACTCCAAGTGACCACGTTGGTTGGGGTCATGGATGTTTCCCTACAAGGGTTTTAGCACGTAAAAACATCATTGTGTTGATCTTTGATCTGGTTGTGTGATTGGTTACTGAAGGTTTTCATCCTCTATTGGAATACCTATTTTTTCAAACATTGTTTATGAAGTATGAAAGGATGTGTCGTACCACCATTATGTCAAGGGAAACCACTTGACCSATTGTGTATGTTTATTATATGCAAACCAAYGAAGATATCCTTCTAGACWTTTATTCAAATCTTAGTTTTCCCATTGGATTCAGGATGGTAAGAGGMTTTGTGAGCCAATTGARTACCCAAACAAGAAATAATTCAATCCAAAAATCACTAGTGAAAATTGGATCTCCATCACTTACAATAATCTTGAGGAATCCATGTAGGCTCTGAACTACTTCCATTAATGTTGTAGTTATTGTGCTTGCTTTAAAAGGATGAGAAAGAAAGAAAAAAATGGCATAATTTGTGAGTTGATCTGCCACTACCATGATGACATTCTTTCCTTTGAATTGAGTAGGCATGTGATAAAATCCATTGAGACCTCTTCCCAACACTGAAAATGGTATGGTTAATGGTTGTAGGATACTTGGGGTTTTGATTGTCTCTCCCTTATTATGTTGGAAAACCAAACATTCAACCACAAACTTTTGAACATTATTTTTAATAGCTTCCCAAAAAAAATCCTTCTTAATCATTTGGTAAGTTTTCAAGAATCATAAATGTCCTCATATAGGAGAAGTGTGCAATTCTAAAGGACCTTCTATTTGAGTTGGGAATTCTTACATAAATTTAGGTGATCCTAATACCACCATTAATTATTCTTCCACACAATTTATCCAATGCATTCAAGTATTCTTGTAGGTTTTGAATGATCCTGCATACCTTTTGATCTTGCTTACATTCTATCCTTACTTCTTCCATCCAATTAGATTGCAGAATGGAAATAGCACAAAGTAAACCCTAAATCTCTTCTTCTTTCCTTGAAAATACATCTTCCACCACATTTTTTTTTCCTCTTTTGTAGATAATTTCAAATCCATAACCGTTACTTTTTAACCCATTTTTATTTCTCTTAGGAAGATAATCATTGTTCCAAGAAGTACTTCAGATTATCATTATCTATTTTTTTCAAGATATTTAAATGCTTAGGAGTTAGTTAAGATAAAATTGGTCTAATGTGTCATTAATTTAAAGTGTGTTTCTTTAGTATGCATTTGTATTTATGTAATTTAATGGTCACGATATGTTCTAGACATAGAGTGATCTGACAACTTATATTATCCTTGATCTGAATGGCTACATTAATTTGTGGCTTAACACTCAATTGGTCCATGATCTCTATTTAAAGAGCATGGAGGGTGATTTGTTGATTATCGATTGTGAGAAACTCACTTGTAAAATATTTATCTTTTGCATTAATAAATTTCCTTAAGTGGTCACGTTGGCTGGGGTCGTGGATGTTTTCCCACATTGGGGTTTTACCATGTTAAAAAATTGGCTTGTTGATCTTTGATCTAGTTGTGTGAATGGTTATTGAAGGTGTTCATCCTGTTAGAAAAATAGGTGTGTTTGTTTCACCGTAGACAATATAACAATATTGTCACCCAACCATAGGCACAAAAGCCACCCCCGAGCACCTTAACCTTGACAGAAAAAATAATTCTGGAAGAAAATCAATATCCAACCAAGGTAGCACACCTTTCTCCAAGGCTAGCGCACTAAGAAAGAATAAACAAAGTCCAAGTAGAAAGTCTAAACCATAACCAAGAGAAATTCCAAGCCAAAACCGAAATTCCAATTGCAGCAGCTGCAGTTGCAGTTCCTCTCCAAACTTGCAGACCACTGGTCTTATGTAGTTGTGAGAGTGAGTATGACAAATTAACTCTAGCACCCTCTATTTATACTAATCTATCTCACTTGACTAGGCTGACTTCTCTTTCTAAAGGCTAATAACTCATTATTAAATATTCTCTTGAGTCGACTTGTCCCCTAGAGTTATTATCCAACGTTTTAGGGTTTCTCTTGCTTCCCAGAATATTATAGTATTGTCAAAGGTTACACGTGGAGGTTAATACCTCCCACAGCTACCATAATATCAACACTCCCTCCTAGCTAGGAAGGTATTAAATGTAATGGTATTTAGCATGAACATACCATTCAACTAGTAGCATCATCATACCCACACATGCTATCTCATGATCAAATCATGAGCACCATCATCACTATCAATATCATTTCATAGCGTCAACTGCATCATCTCTTGAAGCCATACACCATCTGGGTAATCGGGAATGATGTTGAATAATTCACTCACACCATAGAGTGATACAAGAACCATTCTTCTAATCTGGACATATGTCCTAGAACAATAATTGTTTTAACAGATGATGGAAGCTGTGCCATGGTCTATAAGGACTATTCTTCTAATCCAGACATACGTCCTAGAAGAATGATTGTCCTGGACCATTTTCCATAGGAAGAATGTATGTCCATTATCATACGGACTATCCATTTGGCTGGTAATCATCTCCAACACTAGTGATATTCTTCATGGTAATCAGAACAATTCCATTCATTAGAACACAATTATGTCTATCCATAGTAGTACACAACTACGATCCAGTGGTACACAACCACACCAAGTAGCACACAACTACTAACCAGTGACACATAGTCACAACCGGTGGAACACATCCACCATAGTGGCACGCAACTACTATTCAAAGACATACATTCTCTACAACAATCATATCATCTGATATCAACCTACATAACAATATCGTGATGCAAAATGAGTCATCTGGGCCATTCTTCCACTCACATCTGTGAGATCTAGAAGAGCATTTTCCCTCGTAAAGTAAAACATCAGCCATGGGCTATCTAGAATATTCTTCCCAAGCATAGAAGAATAAATTTCCTTGATTTCTGAGTATGGACCATTCACCTAACTGGGCGATTCCTACGACACTAATTATAGTGCAACCTAGAGAGAATGAGTCATCCACAGGGAATGCATGTCCCTAATTGTTGAACCTTGACCATTCACCTAATTGGGCCATTCCTTTAGCACTAATCATAGTGCAACCTAGAGAGAATGAGTCTACCCTAGGGAATGACTATCCGGACCATTTCCTATGGAAATGACTGTCTTGCACCAACCTCCAAAACGGACCATACTTCGAAATTGATCACAACTGTGAACTTTGAAAGAATGACTGTACGACGAGGCAGACCATTCTACTTGAACACTACTCAGAGTGACTGCCAAGAAGAATGATTTTCCTAGACCATTCCCCCACACTAGCCATAGGGGGAATCATTGTCTATTGTACATCATCAATCTATCAGGCCATTTTCATTACAAAAATGACTCTCCGATCTGGACCATTTTCCAAACTGGGAAATGCTTGTCCATCATAAATCTCGAACCACTTTCCGAACTGGAAAGGAACTGCCCATCCTGGACCATTTTTCGAACTGGAAAATGACTGTCCATAAATCAATAACATATCAATGCTCCCTCTCAACCTAGGAGTAATCATTTCCTTTTATAATAAGGAAGTCATCTCCACGAGCACTAGCTTGTCTCTTAAGTATGCAAACTTTTCATCTTGGACAAAGGCTTTACCAAAATATCTATTATTTTCTCATCTATGGAGATATATTAGAGAACCACTTATTTCTTCTGGACTTTATCACGAAGAATATAATGATTGATCTCAATGTACTTCGGCCTGTCATGGAACACCAGTTTCTATGAAAGCTTCACATAGCTCTAATATATCATGGTCGAATTCAGCACCTGATCAGACTATTCAGAAACCAACTTATGAAGCCACATTGGTTATGTATAAGCATCACAAATTGCAATATAATCTACTTCTGTAGTGTTGAGTGCAACATAATTTTGTTTCCTTCTAGCTCTTGACATCATGGCAAATCTCAAAACCGAAACATATCCAAGTAGCACTTCTTCTTTCATCTACACTCCCTGCCCAATCTGAATCGATAAATTCATGAAAATGTATGTCATCATTTAAATGTCCCACAAAACAAATATTCAGATGAGTATCCTCCAAATACATTAACGAGCCAATAAATTGTCAATATAGAGATGGGTCTACTGGATTAGAGTCTCTTCAACTTCTTCATATCTATTATCGTGGGAGTTTTCCATGGATTTGCAATCCATTATCTGTACTTTTGAGTAACCATTCTAATACACTTTCTCTGTCATAGAAAGTTTTCGCCATGCTTCTGCTGTATATGAGATACTCTGCATCAAGTTGCGTGAATCCATACAAGGTATTCTTCCATTTGCATACACGGGTCTCTTTCTAGTATAAGCTTCTTTCTCAATTTGCATTATTGGGAAGAACAAACTTTTACATGTAAATTTCAATCCATGGATACTGCAAGAGATATATCTGGTTTACTAGAACAAGTTGTCGTCGTAGTCTTCTCTCTCTTTCTGGAAGAACCTCTAGTTTTGAATCTCACAATGCCTCCATTCATAAGTCTTTTTCACATTTTCTTACATACATTGTTCTTCATCACAACTTTCATTTATTCTACTTGATTTCTTCTAGTGGGTTCATACCAAGCTGGTAGTCTTATGATTCTCAGTATAATAACTGGTTATTCTAGCTTTTCTTTCTTTCTTGGAATCTTCGTGTTCTTCCTCATGTTCCTCCTTAGATTTTGGGTCCATGGAGTCTTCTATAGATTCCATGCCCTTCCTTCCTGAAGATTCCAACTTCTTCCTTTCATCATAGGAACATGGATGTAGATGGACAACCAAGAATACTTAAGCCTTATTTTCGAAGAAGACTTCTTCTAGGGTCAAATTGAACACACACTGCTTATCATGGATGCTAATTTCAATGGGGAACATGGAAAGATAATTTATAATCTTCATAGACTCTTCAATGGATCATATCATTTAGGATTAGCTCCCTCCTAATCTTGGCTTCAAGCTCTTCTTTTGGAATTTTGTAATCAACTCCTTCCATCTAAGAGAGTCCATGCTTCCGTCTGCAAAGTGTCACAAGTTTTATTCTATTTTCCTCTTGATTAGTAACTTCTTTCTAGTCTCCTCAAGTTTGATTCTTATTGTGGCCCATCTGGTAGTTTTTACTTATAAAATGGCTTCCACAGGAATTGTCATCAAAGATTGTCAACATACTTCATCTCTTCCATGTGTATTGTAGTCATCGTAATATAAATCCTTATCTTTCCATAGGTATTGTTTCACTGACCATATTTTCTTCTAAGAAATAGATATCATATGTACATGAACTATGTAAACATGGTATGTATAAGAACTATGAAGAATATTGTTACCTTGACTAGAAGAAGAAGTCTGTTTTATCCTGTTTGGCTTTGTTTGTGGGTTCCCTTTCTTCAGCAATTGTTGCTTCATTTGTTTGCTTCCTTTTATTTAACTCAGGACAGTGGTTCCTATAGTGACCATATTTTCGACAGTTGAGGCATTGTATTTTTGACATATCTTTTTCTTGATTTGGTTTCTTCCTTAAGCCAAACTTCCTCGTATTCCTAAATTTCTTGAACTTTGTTGTGAAGGCTTGATCATCATATTTCTTTTGGGATATCTTTTTTGCACTAATCCTTGATTCTTCTTGTGCACAACAAGTCCAAATATCTTCAAATGTGAGATACTCCTTTCTTGTGTTCATGCTTGTGGAAAATGCATCCCATGTCTTGGGAAGGCCATTGCGTACTATATTTACTACTTCCTTTTCTAAAATGATTTCTTCAATAGCTTGTAGTTTATCTCTTAACTAAGAGATTCTTACGAAGTATGATGTTATGCTATCATCATCATTCATTTTCATGTCACAGAGCTCATTCTTCAGACTCATCACTTGTCCAATGTTTCTGACTGAGAATAGGTTAGTTAGGGAATCATACATCTTCTTAGATGAGTCAAGAGGAGGGATGTAGGGTATAAAGTGGTCTTTTATAGAGTCCACTATGATACTCATAGCATTGATGTCATTGTCCTTGAACTTCTCCATAACTGCAACGTTCTGAGGTTCCTTCTGTTTTCCTGCTTCAAACTGTGGTTCCATGATCTTGCCTTTGACGATATCCAACACTTTATTCTTGGAAAGGATGAGGTCAATCCTTTTTTTGCATGCTCTGAATTTAGAATCCCCTTCTAACTTTTTTTTTGACTTCATAGAGTAAGTCATGATTGCTTTGACTTGGTCAATCTTTGACTTTGACCAAAAACTCAAAATTAACACCTTGGCTTGCTGAGAGTACCAGGAGGTGCGCTAGACTAGGGCGCACTAGGTTATTTAGGAATTAGGTCAAGTTCTTCACTTAAGGTGCCTTAACAAGAGGGTTAGGGTTTCATTGATACAACAAAAAATTGACTGCAACTGTAACTGAGCAAATCCTCCTAATCTATCTTCCAGCGGTTAGATTGTCCTAAGATAACATGGGCCCATAACCTATTAGAAAAATAGGTGTGCTCGTTTCACCATAGACAATATAACAATATTGTCACCCAACCATAGGCCAACCAAGGTAGCGCACCTTTATCCAAGGCTAGTGCACCAAGCAAGAATAAACAAAGTCCAAGCCAAAATAGAAATGTCAGTTGCAGTAGCTGCAGCTGCAATTCCTCTCCAAACTTGTGCACCATTGGTCTTATGCAGTTGTGAGAGTGAGTATGACAAATGATCTCTAGCTCCCTCTATTTATACTACTCTATCTCACTTGACTGGGATGACTTCCCTTTCTAAAGTCTAATAACTCAATATTAAATATTCTCTTGAGCCGACTTGTCTCCTAGAGTTATTATCCAATGTTTTATGGTTTCTCTTGCTTCCCAAAATATTCTAGTCTTGTCAAAGGTTACATGTGGAGGTTAATACCTCCCACAACTACCATAATATCAACACATCCTCTGTTGGAATACCCTTTGTTATCGAACATGGTATCATAGTTCATTTGAAGAACTGCTCTCATTTTATATTGATATCTTGAAGTTGTGTTGCCGCATCTCTGGTTTCTACTAATTTCATATATTTCTAGGTCGATAGGATTATTTCATTGTGTCCAAAGCACTTCTTTTAGTAAGAAATTATTTTTCGTTTCACTCAAAAAGTTTTATGTTTTCCCAAGACATGGTCATTTCAATTAGATCTGGAGGTATAAAGCCTGAATACGCCATTTTCAAATTTTTTTACAGAGATAATATTTTGGTTTTCTATTTTTATTTCTGGGTTGTTACTCTTTCTAATCTGTATATTCTCTTTTTCATGCACTCTGTGTGATCTTGAAAAATCAGAAACAAAGCATAAAATTTTTTATTTTCTATGTATGCTCTTTTTCGTGAGCTTTGCGCAATCTCAACAAAGCAGAAATCGAGAAAAAAAATCCTTTTCTGGGTAAACTAATCGAGATCTATCCCCCTTGTTTTTGTTGAGAAGAAATTTTCTTTTATTTCTGTGTGAACACTTGAAAACAAGTTTTTTTGGTAAGCACACACCTTGAGGGAGAGCTCCAACAACAACAACAACACCTCCATCCTCCTCCTTTAAAATTATAATGTGTTTTGCACTAGCTCTCTTGGTTGAAAGTTG
>JASDQU010262899.1:0-15520 GCA_032191745.1 Picea mariana | reverse complement strand
ATCACACTTTATCCATTCGTTGTTTCTACACATGTCTTCTCTAGATTGGTGTGGCTTGATGTCATTACCAGAGCCCATACCCAATTTTGTTACTATGGTTACCCTCCTTGTACCTGTACCTATCGGTTGCCTGCGTATTGTTCTATCAATATCGTTTCCCCACATCTAGTTTTTGTTGTTGCCATCACATTTCCCATGTGTTGAGGAGTGAGTGTGAAGAAGCAAGTTGTCAGACCTGTGAGAAAATCTCTTGAGGTGAGAGAGTGTGCTGAGGAAGTAAGATCTCCTGGAGGAAGTCCAGTAGTAGCTACAAAGCTCTGGGAATTCATGACCCATCTTGTTGTTGAAGCCCTAGAAAGGGAGGTGTAGCAACCGATGGACTGTGTGACAGTGGAGGTGTACACTCCTGGGGTGGGACTTGCATGTGGGGAATGAGAGTTTGTGAGCTATGGACATAAGTGGTTCCTTGGAGGAATGCCTTCCTGTTGAACTATGTGACTTGCCTATAGACCTTGCCTAGCCTAGGAATCCCTTGCCCGGTGGATTTTAGTCCCAACTCGGGGGTGACCCATTGCTAAGAGTGATGAGAAATGCAGTCTATGGCTCGGAGGTTCATGGAAGTTCTGCACGCAATTGGTGTACTTCAATTAAAATATAAGTACCCATTTCTCTGTTCATTTACATGTGTATTTGTACATGCTATATGGATGGGTATTGCATGTATATGTTGTTATAATTATGGGTTTTGCCTGTGAATACTACATGTATTCTTTTACCGTTATTTATTCATTAATCTATGTATGAACATAATGTTATAATTGTTTAAATTTAATTATATAGATATGTATATAGATATATATGGTATCAGAGCATGAAATTTATTGGGTGGCATGGCCTGAACTGTTGGTTTAAGTCCGAGAACGCCACAAAATGGTATCTGAGTGAAAAGTATATTTATGGAGTGATGTTTCCCGACAGAGGTTTGAGGGGTGGGGACATCACATTTAGGTTCTGTGAGAAACAAAAATCAGGGTGACATGTAGCATATAGGACAGGGGTCCACATCACCCTAGGTGATGTCAGCGTGCCACGTCAATCCAGGACTGACTGCCTCTGGGGATTCCTGGCTTCACCTACTTGCCAAACCTCCTTGAGCTCTGAAGTCCGAAGTTCCTGCTAGCTATCTCCCAATACCCATTAGATCCCACATTTGAGGTGTGTCCACGTAGATCCATGAATATACAACTTACATTAATTCATAACTTTGACGTTCGAAGGGTTTCTACCCTCTCCACAGTAAGATCTACTGTGGAGAGAAGTTGCAGATATCAGAGGAAGAACATGCATCTAGGCGGGATTAACCTCCGCAATACTCCTAGATCGTCGATATGTAGATTTAGCAGGATCAATTGTTGGCATTGATTCCACCACAGGAGAGAAATTTATATTCTGAAACTCGGGAAAGGAGATAAAGGTCGTGATAGTTGGGACTCCGCAATCATCCCTGATCTATATATCCACGTCGTTTTAAGGACGACCGTCGATCCTCGATAGGAGGTTAGAACCTGAATAAATTGAGCGAGGTCATAGCCTCGATCACTTGGTTTGAAGTTATAGTTTCTTAGGTCTATGAATCTTAACACTTTGTGGATTAACTTCTTTTGGGCCTAGCACGGGGTTTCCAAACCTTGGTCACACGGGTCCTTTGGAAACTTTTATGGGATATGCATTAATTCCTTTAGTCATAAATGGATTAAGTACATGGGCATGAGCCCTCCGTCATGTAGGTGAAATATCTGAATGAGGCGTCCCCCTTCCACAGGGTTTGAACTTGGAGTTCTCGTGACGGTACAATTTAGAGACCGACAGGACTTAAACATTTCAATAAATATTTCCCGACACTATTGCAGGCTTACATATTACAACTCTTTAACTGCTCAACTGAGTCAAGCATACACTTATTCAAAATCATGAGTTCAGAGAAAGATAATGCATATTTCTTAACTTAACCATTCAACATAGATCTCAGTCATATACATAAAAATAAAATCATTCACCATTTCCATTGCAGTACACAGAGTATAGAGATACTTATTAGAAAAACAAATTTCATGAAGGCACTGCTGAAAGGGGTGCATGTTTCCACCCAAGCATAGGCACAACCACTCCTGACGAATTTACCATTGGCCATCCCTGAGCTCAAATATGATGCTCAGAGAGAGACTCTTTCTTCTTTCTCCACTATAGTCAGGGACAAAGGTTACTCTCCTCCTCCCACAGGAACTTAGCAAACAATTTTATCTATACAAAGCAAGGAGGTTTGCAAGATCGCTTCCNCAGCATGGAATGAAAATCTTTCCAACATCTTATTTCTTTTAGAAGGAGCTTGCTTCTCATTTTTCTTTTTTCTCAACTCTCTTCTCTTCTAGATATCGTTTTTCTCTACTCTTCTTCCTTGTATATCTACCTTTGCCCTCGAATTACTTCCTTTCTTTCCTTCCTCAACAAGGTTGTGTGGGTCTGAATCCCAAACTCGTGGTCATGTTTGGAAGCCTTACATATGGGTACCCTGCCCCATCTCCTCATTAACTCTTGAGGAGGCCTTCCAACTACCATCCTGACTGGTAATTCACTTCTGGGTCAGAGGACTGTTGAGAAATTACACCCAGTAAGGTACTGGTTTGGTGAGGGTCATTTCAACCATTCCTGGTTTCCCTCACCATCTCTCTCATCACATCCATGGTATATCTTGGCAACACCCTCCTTTCAGCAGCTAAGAAACCCTTATCCATTTTCTATAAATAACATAATAATACATACATTGACCTTTTATACAAAGGTTCATCAAATCAAACATTCACACATATCTAGTATTCTATAGTTTCTTGGCCAGTTATAGTTATGTTTATAAACTAGGGGAAAAGGGGATATGACAATCCCCTCCCCCTTAAAGAAACATCTTCCTCGGTGTTCTATCTATCGACGTGCTCTATATGTATAGAAGTAAACAAAAATGGATATGGTTGTCTGATGGCATCCTCCATTTCCCATGTAGCCTCATCTGAGTGAAAGTGTTTCCACTGCACCTTGACCTGTGCAATGGTTATGTTCTTGAGTGGGGTTTCCTTTCTATCTATTATGCATTGAGTTTTCGATAGGAATTATCCCTCTGGTTCCACCTGAATCACAGACCAATCACTAATATGATTAGAATCATGCACATATTTGTTTAATAACGAAACATGGAAAACATTATGTGCCTTCACTGTGGGAGGGAGTGCTAACCTATAGGCTACAAGTCCCACTTTATCCAAAATTTGAAAGGGTCCACAATACCAAGGTGAAAACTTGGCACAAGATCCCATCCTCAAAGAGATTTTCCTGGGTCTAACTCGGAGATACACATGATCCCCTTCTTTGAATTCCCTAGAAGTTCTTTTTCTGTTTGCATAGCTCTTCTGTCTATCCTGAGCTATTTTCAGATTCTGTCTAACCTGAATTACTTGTTGTTCCATTTCCTTTAGAATATCTGCGTCGATTGTGATTTTTTACACTGGGTTACTTCAGCTGATTGGAATATTGGATTTCCTTCCATAGAGGGCTTGAAAAGGGCTCATCTTTAATGACTCTTGATAGCCATTATTATAAGAAAATTCTATCAATGGTAGGTAGTATTCCCACTTCTTAGGTTGATGCATTACATGCATCCTTATAATGTATTCTAACACTTGGTTTACCCTCTCTGTCTTCCCATCAGTTTGAGAGTGATAGGTTGTACTAAATAGCAATTTTTTTTCAAAACCGACAAACAGATATTTCCAAAAGTTTGAAGTGAATTTTGTATCTCTATCAGATATAACTTCTGTCGGAATACCATGTGTTAGGTTATGAAAAAGGTATAAATATCTTCCTTTTTCCCACATTTCATGATATCATCTTGATTGACTTTTCGGTTATTTAGGAGCAAATATGATAGAAAATGAATAATATACTCTTTAGCGTTATTGTTGAAATTAGATTACATAGATCCTAAAATGTGTTTGGAATTGTTTGGTTTTATTACAAGATTGGTTAAATATTGTCAAACCCAAGATAGCAAAGGAAATCTTGAAGATGCGCAAGCTATTGGAGGGTGAGGACTTTATGGCGCAAGGCAGTTTTGAAGATGATTGAGTTTCTTATATTGTAACTTTATAATAGTAAAGCAATCCTGAGGATCTCTCAATCCTTAGGATAGCTTAATATACCCAGATTATTGTAATATATAAGGGGTAAATAGATCCTGAAAAGATATAGAAGAATTGCACCCAAGAACTCAGAACTTAGAATTGCTCCGCATTAGCATTTTTTGTAAATGTTGTACCAGCTATGAAATCAATAAAAGCTTTGAGCGGTTTTACCATTTCTACATACTGAATTTCAAATAGCAGTGCATCTAAGGACCGAGGGCCCAATCTGAAGGAGCTACTATTCGACCTGTAATTGTATCAGTTCAATTTCTGTTTTGTGATTCGATTCCCTTTTACAGTAGTCAAATGCATAAGTGTGTTGATGATTTTATATCATTTGCAAGAGATAGATATTTCCTTAAGCATTAGATTATTGTTTTTCCAATTTCTATTACTGAGATTTGATGCATGACAGTTCCTCATAAGTTCATATGTGTTGTTCCTTTTACTTAGATTCACAATTGCTATTCCTTTCAATTAGTTTACATTTGTTGTTCCTTTCAAATAGTTTACATTTGTTGTTCCTTTCCATTAATATATAGTTGTTGTTCATTTCAATATAAGTACAATTGTTGTCTCCTTTGATTAGATTATAGCCGTTGTTTCTTTCCATAGATAGAGTAATTCGCCTTTTTCCTTTCTAGTAATTTGATTCATAATAATAGTCAATTCTGCAAGTCTTTATTTAGATTCAATTACTGCTTTTAGTTAAAATGAATTCAATAGATTAATTAGTTCATTTCCATTGCACAACATTAGATTTCAAATCCTAGAATCTTTAATGAATGTTTGAGGAACTTGATTGTTGATAAACTCATATTTGCTTCAACTACACGATTTTAGCCTCTACAAGCTATCTGCATAGACTTTGCTGATATTCTTAAGATAAAAGACGAATCCTTGGGTTGATAAATTAATGTTAAACTAAGGTTTTTTTAGACATCTTTAGACCCCAACATTTTGGCGTTGTTGCTAGGGATAATGTCAAAGGTAGCATAGATTGTGCCTCTGGAGGATGAGGTATTGAAGATAGAAGGTAAGAACCTACGCAAGCAATAAGTAAGATGCTTATGCCAACGCCTACCTCTAGCTGACGAATTAAGAGGTTGCATAGGTGTTTTTCTTTCTTGATTTTTTTTTTTGGACTAAGAAAAAAGATCTTGAAAAACCAAAACCCCACCAAAAATTACCAAAACCCAGGGCTCGGTGCTCCCTGGAAGAAGCACTTTCATAAGTGACATTATCCGAAAAGCAGAATCTCAAGCTTCGGTTGGACCTAGAAAAGGATCTACCCGAATCCCTCAGGTGGCAGTTTCACCAACTGAAACCCACACTGAGATTCATAGCAAAACTGAAGGGACTGAACAAAGCTTTTAGAGCACAGATCTTCCACCCCTCAACCCTTTAGAAGAGGGAAACTCTTGTAATCTGGAGGAAGGAGAAGGAGAAACCAGCGGGATAACTAAGACAGACCCACCACCTGATCTTGAATCTCCTGTGAAAGAATAAGGCATACCTGAAATCCCAAATAGAGGGAGTGTAATCAAATCCCCTAGAGGATCAGATAACCAACCAATTCGAATAAAATATCTGGATCAATAAATCCCTGAAGATTTCTGGAATATTTTCGATCAAATGACACAACCAAATCCACAACGTCCCTAGACTTCCACATTGGAATATCCAATAGTTGATCCAATTGCCAATGCCCACATGAAGGCAATTCCCCTACAAAACTTGCCAACCTTTCATGGATTAATATCAGAAGGCCCAGATGCATTCTTATTTGAATTTGATGTCCTATGTAGAGGGTATGATTACACCTCTGAACCCAAAAAATTAAAATTGTTCCCCTCCACTTTGAAAGGAGCAGCTCTACATTGGTTTATGGGATTAGGGGGCAAAACTATAAACTCATGGGATGAGATGAAACATGCCTTCTTGAAAAAATATCAAGATTATTGTAGAACCATAGACATAAAAGATGAAATCTTTCAAATACCTTCAAAAGAAAATGAATCATTAGAAAAGTATGTTGAGAGATTTCAGTATAATTTACAAAGTTCACCCTATGGTACGTTACCAGATGAAGTACTTAAGGCAACTCTGATTAAGGGTATGAAAGATGAATGGGTAGAAACATTGAATTTAATGGGGAAGGGTGACATTTATCAAGAAACTTATGACCTCGTCCTATTGTGCATCAAGTGCTCAAGAGGAAGTTCACGGACCAGATCAGGGATGTGTATCCCCCTCACCAGAAATAACAATACTACCAGTGGGGGTGTTACATGAGATGAAGTTGGTAATATCTTAGAAAACTTCAAAACAAATATTCTGAGCACTTTGACTACACAATTGGATGTATTGCAGGCCAAACAGAAAAAAACAGAAGCAGAACAAACGTTGGCCATATTTTTCCATAGGTGTAGAAGAAAACATGGTCCAAGGGATTTCCCTTTGGATGTGGTTCAGGTTTGCGCTATCTTTGCCAAAGATCATGATACGGAACAGTTCCCATCGCTACCTGGACTAAAATATTAATTTAGAGAAGCAGAAGAAGAAACAAAGCCATTATATCTTATGGCTCAGCGTTGTCAATGGCAGAATCGGCCTCCAAATACACTACAAGACCCTTCCTCTTTCTTCTCTGGACAGTATAATCAGCAGCAAGCTCCTGGTAGCGCATGGCAGGGTCAACCATTTACTAATCAGAACTGGCAGCCCCAACAATACCCGCCTGCAAATCCCACTTGGCAAAACCAGTCTACTGCAAATTCTGCCTGGTAGAATCAGTTAACTACAATTTCCACTTGGCCTAACTCATAATATCCCACCTCATCCTGGACAAACTCAAATAACAACATCTACCCTTCATAGTGGCCCAACATGACTACCCAAAACCCAGATTGGAATCAGAATTGGAAGCACCCCATGGGGATAGAAAACCAACCCATGGGGATGGCCCCTCAAACTCAACCTACGTTACAAGCACCACTCCAACTGCCCCAGAACCCGCAATAACAATTGCGCCTTCAATTACCAGCCCAGCCTCACCCAAATCCAAATAACAGACTGTCTCAGCTCGTCCAGATTATGGAGAATGGGGAAGGAGAGTCCAGCTCGGTAGGGTGCAACGAACTATGGTTGAGATCGGGGTTCATAATCTCTCTTGAAGAAAATAGCGTCTTTCAAGAGAAGGAGAATGAAAAAAAAACAGCAATAACATCCTCGAATGTGGTAATAATAGAAGAAATCGAGTAGGGGGGAAACACAGTCGAATCACAAGATCCTGATAAGGATGCAACTCCCTCTGCTTTGTTCCCCGAAAGATTGATGATAGCAAAACCAGTCGTATATCCCAACTTCGACATTGTAGGGGAACTCAAGAATTTATATATCAAGATTCCACTCTTGCAAGCTCTTCAAGACATCCCAATTTACGCAAAAACGATCAAGGAGTTATGTGGGAGAAATCCCATCAGAAAAATTAAAGATCCATCATCAACAGTCCACGTGGTAAGAGCCCTGACTGATCTAATTTTAAGTAGATAAGAACCGGTCAAATATGCAGATCCGGGGAATCCCATAGTGACAGTTCAGACCCCAACACCATGTAGTCTAAATATCTATTTCATGAAAATATTGGCAGTATGTATTTCCTTGCAAGTTGACTTGACGAGAATGAAGTGAGCAACCTTGCTCAGTTTGTCCACAACTACCATGATGGCGTCGTTTTTCTTGGTTGATTTTGGTAACCCTGTGATGAAATCCATGGAGATGTTTTCCCATTTCCATTTTGGGATTGGTAGGGGCTGCAACAACCCTGTTGGATATTGGTTATCTTCCTTAACTTGTTGACATTCTAGACACCTAGTTATGTAATCAACTATGTCCTTTTTCAGTCTGGGGCAATAAAATAGTTTCCTAGTGGTTGTGATCATTTTATGATAACCAAGATGACCGGTGTATGGTTTTTTGTGTAGTTCATCCATTATGAACCTCTTCAAGTCGTCACAATTCAGAATATAAAATCTACCTTTGTAAGTTATAAGGCCATCATTAAATATGTGATAGACTTCATACTTCATCCCCGTGGGTTCTTGCGTTAGGTATGATGTCACGGTCTTGAAAAATGCATATGTTTCTTGTGCAGTTTTTACTCTCTCTTTGATGTCTAATTCACTCGTGCTTACAGCTGCCAAGTGAACCACTTTCATACTTATACTAAGGGCATCAACCACCATATTCTCCTTTCTTTTGATATGTTTGATTTCAAAATCAAACTCACTAAGGAAATCCATCCACCTAGCTTGTCTAATATTGAGTTTTGGTTGGTCAAACAAATATCTCAACCCACTATGGTCTATCATAAGAAAAAATATTCTACCTAGGAGTTAATGCCTCCACATATTTAAAGAATGCACTATCGTATCCAATTCCACATTGTGGGTCACATAATTGAATTCATGTTCATTCAATTTTCTGGATTCATAGAAAATCACATATCTTTCTTGCATAAGGACTCCTCTGATCCCTTCCTTCCAGACATCTGCACACACAAGGAAGTCCTTGTTTGGGTCTGCAATCTTCATCACAGGCACATTGTTTAGGAGTTATTTCAGCTCTTGAAATATTTCTTCACATTCTGATGTCCAAATGAATTTAACCTACTTTTTTTGAGGGGAAGTGATTGGGAAACCAATCCTGGAAAATCCTTTTATGAACCTCCTATAGTACCCTACTAATACCATAAAGGATTTGATAACATATGCATCCTCTGGGGTAGGTCAATCCATAATTTCTTTGATCTTGTCAGGATCAACTGCCACCCCTTCTTCAAAAATAACATGGCCTAAGTAATGGACTTGTTTCTGGAAAAAGTCACACTTACTAAACTTACAAGTATAGAGCTGATGTTCTCTTAGTACTTGAAGCACTAACTTGAGATGTTCTTCATTCTCTTCCCTATTCTTAGAATATATTAGGATATCATCAATGAAAACAAATACAAATCTGTCTAAGAATTGACTGAGTATATTATTCATTAAGCACATAAAAGTGGTTGGTGCATTGGCTAGCCTGAACGACACCACCACAAATTCATAGTGACCATACCTTGTACTAAAGGTTTTTTGTGGATGTATTCATCCTTAATTTGGACCTGATGGTATCTAGACCTCAAGTCAATATTGGAGAAGATTATAGCACCCCTTAATTGGTTGAACAAGTCATCGATCCTTTCTACGGGATACTTATTATTGATGATCACCTTATTGAGTTGTCTATAATCTATGCACAATCTAAGTGTGCCATCCTTGTTTTTCACAAACAAGGCTGATAATCCCCATGGAGACACACTAGGCCAAATGTAGCCTTTGTCCCACATCTCCTTTATCTATATTTTGAGCTCAACTAGCTCTGGTGTACTCATTCTATAGGGTGTTCTAGACATTGGCACCACTCCCAGTACAAGTTATATTGAAAAGTCAATCTCCCTTCTTGGAGGTAGACCTGACACCTCTTTTGGGAATACATATTTGTACTCTCTTATTACAGAATGGTCCTCTAGGATGGGTTTGTTGTTCTCAATAGATTTCAGCACTTGTATTGCATACAAGAGACATTCGTTTATGCAATACCTCTTCACTTGGAGGGATGATATTTGTCTCACTGAGACATGCTTCTAAATCCCTTGCAGGGTTATCCTTCTCCCTTATCCATCTTCACACTCCAAATTTTTATTGTAACAATCCAACTTGGTTTTATGGGCATCCTAATAGTCCATGCCAATCAGCTGGTCATAAGATCCTAAAGGGAGCATGTTTAGGGTTTCTCAGGTGGGTAATACATTCATAATGAATTGGCATGCTGGTATGACCTTTGTTACTTTTCTTTTGGTTCCAGTGGCTAGTTGTACCAATCATAATTTAACATGTTTAACTTGTTGCAATTTACATTTCTCAACAGTTTGAGGGGAAACATAAATCAAATTAGAACCAGGGTCAATTAAAATGGAAACATGATGGTTTTAAATCATATCTTCCATCTCCACCACTAAATCTTGGTGGTCATCTTTTCTATTATCCAAGGTTGCATAAATTTGTAGCATGATCCTAGCCACATCATTGACTGTGGTAGAATCTTAGACATTTTATACCCTCCCATTGTTCTGTTGCCTATGTGGACAGTCCCTCAATATATGTTCTTCTCCACAACCCCAACATTTCAAGAGTTCTCTCTTTCTGTTGTATGTCTTACTTGGGGCTGCTCTGAATGGTTTATTTCCACTCTGGGGTGGAATGTTTTGTTGATACACACTTCTAGTAGGAAGGATCACCCTAGAGATTTTCCCATGGTTCTTAAATCTTGAGGATTTAAACCCCTTCTTCTTGAATCCTGAATTGATTTTCTTCTTTCAGTATTTATGGGGTTTTGTCTTATTATTGAATTTCTCATAGAGATACCTTGCCTTTTGAATAGTATCTTCCAAAGTCTTTGGCTCGTCAAACTCAATTTTGTCCTGGTATGATTGAGGTAATCCACTAATAAATTATTCCATCTTTACATTTTCATCCTTTATGTAGAGAACATACCTCATCATCTCAAGAAATTTGTTGATATATTCATCTATGGTGAGTTGTCCCAGCTTGAGTTCATAGAACTCCTTGGTCTTCCCATCAAAGTACTTTTCTCACAGATACTTCTTCTTGAATTATTTCTCAAATTGTTTCCATGACAAGTCATTATCATGGATTCCTTTCACATTCCTAAGGTCCTCCCACCAAATGCAATCTTTCCCATTTAGGTTGAAAATGGCTATTTGAGACTTTAAGTTTTCAGAGTAGTCATGGACTCTAAAGTACTTCTTCAAGCCGAGTAGCCAAGCTTTTTCTTCTTCCCCCTTTTTAATCTCTCCATAGAAGGTGGGTGGTTTGGCTTTCTTGAACTCTTCAGGGTCATGACTCTTGGAATGTTTCCTCTCCTTTCTTCTTGACTAGGAATGGGAACTAGTTTGGCCAGTAGAAGATCCCTTGGAGTTGTGAGTATCCTCACTAGAGGAATCTTCTGGTGAGTGTCTCTTGGCTCCATGTTGGGCCTTCCTTGAGGTGTTCCTCCTGGTGTGGCCACTCTCAGAACCATGATTTTGTATCTCAGGTGGACTTGGAGTTTTCTTAGTATAATGTCTGTCCACATGATTGGCTGTTGGACCATGTTGCAGTTTCCTTTGTATATCTGATAGACTTTGTAGTAAGATTGCATTAATTTCAGTCTCTTTTTCCTGTTCCTTTATCAACCTTTCATTTTCATCCTTACAACTTTGTAATTTTTCCATGAGGCTTCTTACAGTTTTGGCCAAATCTAGAGGGGTTTCCACCACCCTCCTTTCATTTGATTCTTCCTCTCTATTTTGGGATATTTCCCCCAACTCATGGTGTGTCACCATCCCTTATGCTATAGTTTTCTTGCTATTCATTGACTGCTTGAGTGCCGATAAAACATTTTTTGTTAGTTAATGATGTACTAATTCATGAACAACACGTATCATTGCAAAGTGAAGTCAACTTATTTATTTGGAAACATTAACAACATACAGTGCATATTTCCAAAACATCTATCAACAGTAGAAGGATTCATTCCTCTCTTCAGTAGAGGTTTAAACAAGTTTCTTATAGAAGGGGGTAAGGTAGGGTGTTACCCCTTAATGTTCTCTAATAATATTTTTATGCGACTCACGCAAAAGCCCAAGTAGGCCAAGTGTTGTTTCCATGCTTTGATACCAATTTGTAAGACAACCGACCCCTAAATACTCTTTTAAGGGATGGGGCATCATAATTTTGTTTTCCTTAACTATCTCAAATCCTAATTCCAAGATCTCCCTCGGCTTCTCCTTGCCACGAGCTTTCTAACAATTGCCACCATACTAAAATCCGAGTTCTAGATTGCAAGTCATTGCCTCCCAAAGCTCTTCAGACGTTATTAGTCAAAGACCACGTGGGTCCATATCATTCATACCATATCCAGAGTTCTTCATCTACAGTGCAAGTCCATCCATCATCAAAGCCAATGGTGAGGCTTGTCCCTTATTTAACACACAGGATAGAGAGGAGTTCGACGTTCGGCTCTAAATGCCTCTTTTTATTTTTGTGTGAACATTCCCTGGAGTCTCGAAATATCGAACTCCTGAAGGAGCTCGAAATATCTCCATGTGGCTCCAGACTTCGGGTCTTCCAGTCTATTTGTGATACTGCACCCCAAAACTCCAAAGTCCCAAAGTCTCAGACTCCTGAAGGTTTCTTCTTGCATGGGGAGACGTATTAAACGTAGATATAAGGATGGGTGGGCCTTGACTACTCCACTTTCCAATCAACCAAGCGGACACGTGCCAAGGGGGGGGATGACACGTGTCCCCTTCAATGGGTGACACGTGTTACGTGTTAATGGGCCTATAGGGTCTGCGAAACATACGAATCTAGTTGACACATGGCACGTCAAGCATGGTTCCACGTCACCCTAGATGATGTCAGCATACCATGTCACCTCGAACTAATCTTCTGCCAATTCCTTCAATCTTATGGTCACGGTGTCTCCATGTGACCCTTGGATCTATGGCATCTGTCACTTTGTGACTTCAACGTTCAGGGAATTCGTGGGGTGACTTCCTCCTTGCTCCTGAGGTGGTCAGCGTCGAAATGACCATGGTTGAGATCTAACGGTCAGGAGAGATCCTGAAGGGTCTCTATATCTACGGTTCACGTTTATTTGTAGCTGTGACATTTGGGGAGTTTACATGCTCCACACTCCTTGTCTCTCGGAGTAGGAATTCTAGAAAGTGTCGAATACAGTCTAGATTCAACGATTAGGGGAGGTCCCGAAGGGTATCTATATCTACAATTCATGTTTATTCGCATCTCTAGCATTTAGGGAGTTTACCCGCTCCACACTCCTTATCTCTCGGAGTAGGACTTCACCAAAGTGCCAAATGCAGTCTAGATCCAATGGTGAGGGGAGATCCCGAAGGGTCTTCAGATCTACAGCTCCTATTGCTTGGCAACTTCGACGTTCGAAGGTTCTGTTACCTTGAACTATACTTCCTTCCAGAGTTCAGAATTACCGAAGTCTCGAGTACTCCACCAACCTTTGGTTGAGCATTAATGCGCTAGGGGGATGACACATGAAAGAGGCCAATGGTGACACGTGTCCTCATCAGGAGGTGACATGTGTCGCATTCTAATGGCATTTAGGGTCTGTGAGAAACACAAATCAGGGTGACACGTCCCATGCAAGAAAGGGGTCTATGTGACCCTAGGTGATGTTAGTGTGCCACATCAATCCAGGACTGAGCACCTTTGGGGATTCCTAGCTTCACCTACTTACCAAATCTCCTAGAGCTCCGAATTCTAAAGTTCATACAAGTTGTCCCCCAATACCTGTTAAATCACATGGTCGAGGTGTGTCCACGTAGATCCGTGAATTTACGACTTACATTAATTCGTAACTTCGACATTTGGGGGGTTTCTACCCACTCCACAGTAATATCTATGGTGGAGAGAAGTTGCAGAGATCGAGGGAAGAACTAACATCTGGGTGGGTTTAACCTCCACAATCTTCCTAGACCATCGATCTATAGATTTGACAGGATCAACAGTTGGTATCGATTCCACCATAGGCGAGCAGTTTCTATTGTGGAACTCGGGAAAAGAGATAAACAACGTGCTAGTTGGGAATCCGTAATCGTCCTTGATCGTGGATCTCCACACCGGTTCAAGTACGACCGTCGATCCTCGATAAGAGGTTATCACCTGAGGAAATTGAGCGAGGTCATAGCCTTGATCACCTGGGTCGGAGTTATAGGTTCTTAGGTCTACGGATCTTAACACTTCGTGGCTTAACTTCTTTCAAGCCTAGCGTAGGGTTTCCAGACCTTGGTCACATGGGTCCTTTGGAAACTCTTGTGGGCTATGCACTAATTCCTTTAGCCATAAATGGTTTAAGGACATGGGCATGAGCCCTTGGTCATGCATGTGAAAGATTTGAAGAAGGCGTCCTCCTTCCACAGGGCTTGAACTTGGAGTTCCCACGAGGGTAGAATTTAGAGACTGACAGGACTTAAACATTTCAATAAATCTTTTCCGACACTATTGCAGACTTACATCTTACAACTCTTTAATTGCTCAGCTAAGTCAAGCATACACCCATTCAAAAGCACAAGTTCATAGAGAGATAATGCATATTTCTTAACTTAACCATTCAAAATAGATCTTAGTCATATACATAAAAATACACCCATTCACCATTTCCATTTCAGTACACAGAGTATAGATATACTTATCAAAAAAACAGAGTTCGTGAAGCGACTGCTGAAAGGGGTGTCTGTTTCCAACCAACCATAGGCGCAACCACTCATGACGAATTTACCGTTTTCCACCCCCGAGCTAGACCATGATGTTCAGAGAGAGACTCTTCTTGCTCCACGATGGTGAGGGACATAGGTTACTCTCCTCCTCCCACAGGAACTTAGCAAACAATTTTCTCTGTACCAAGCAAGGAGGCCTGCACAAAGCACTTCCACAATCACTCCCAGCCCCGTTTATCAGCGTGGACTAAAAATGTTTCCAACAGCTTCTTGTGCTCAGAAGGAGCTTGCTTCTCAATTTTCATTTTTCTCAACTCTCTTCTCTTTCGGAGATCGTTTTTCTCCACTGTGGTTCCTTGTAGATCCACCTATGCCCCCAAATTACTTCCTTTTTTCCCTTCCTCAGCAAGGTTGGGTGGGTCTGAATCCCCAACTCGTGGTCAGGTCTAGAAGCCTTACAGATGGGTACCCTACCCCGTCTCCTCATTAACTCTTAAGGAGGACTTCCAACTACCATCCTGACTGATAATTCATTTTTGGGTCAGAGGAGTATTGAACAATTACACCCAGTAAGGTACTGGTTTGGTGAGGGTCATTTCAACCATTCCTTGTTTTCCACACCATCTCTCTCATCACATTCATGGTGTATCTTGACAAACCCCCCTTTTCAACACTTATCCGTTTTCTATAAATAACATAAAAATACATACATTGACCTTTTATATAAAAGTTCATCAAATCAAACATTCACACATATCTAGTCTACCATAGTCTCTTGACCAATTATAATTATATTTACAAACTAGAAAAAACAAAGATATTACAAAAATACACATCCCTAAAGTATTTAATTATTATCATATGCATTAAATTTTTCTAAAGTATTTCAAGCTATTAATTTTATTGTACTATGAACAACAATGAAATCAATATC
>JASDQU010262897.1:0-12020 GCA_032191745.1 Picea mariana | reverse complement strand
AATGAAATTACAATATACATTTACAAGGTAATTTTTCCATCGGGGGCCCACTTGCCCCTGGACCCCCCAGCCAGGGGATATCCCCCCCGAACCCCACAGAGGGGGTAACCCCCCTCTGCACTCCCCCACATGGAAGAGTGTACATACTTATGGGGTGTAAAGTCTTCATGGGGTATAAACACGATTGAAAACAATATACCTCTGAATAAGGAAGATAATTAGGCTCCATAACCAACACATAACTACTGGGCACATAAGCAATGGTATGGGAATGAAAGATATAAACTCTAAACTCCTTTAGGGCATTGACCAGTGCATATGCATGTTTTTCCATGATATCATACTTTAATGGGGAATCCCTCAATGTCATATTATAGAATTCTATAGGCCTCTCACTCAAAATTTTGTTCATCTTTTTGTAATTTATCTTTCTCATCAGCAAAAGCTATATCCATAGCCCTTTGGAAAGTTGTTCCTGCATTCATGAGCCCAAAAGGCATTTTAGCATACATGAAGGTGCCCCATGGTGTTGTAAAGGTTGTCTTTTCCTCATCATCAGGGTGTACCATGATTTGATTGTACCTAGAGAAACCATCCAGCATTGATATTTTTTGAGAAACAACCACTTTCTACATAATGTGATCCATCTTAGGCAGTGTGTAATTGTCCTTAAGATATGCCCTGTTCAGATTCTGAAAGTCTACACATAACCTGATATCTCCACTTTTCTTCATGACATGTACCATATTTTCCACCCACTTAGAAAATATCAAAGACACTATGATCTTGGCTTCAAACAACTTCTTTATCTCCTTTTCAATCAAAGACATCAAAAAAATATTAATTCTTCTTAATTTCTTCTTCAAAGGTTTGTGATCCTCCTTGATTAGAATCACATGCTAAATCACCTTAGTATCATAGACCTTTAGAGATTCATAGCTCCATGCAAAAACATCAGGAAATTCTTTCATTAAATTGATATACCTTTGCTTGACCTTTGGGCTAAGTGTCTTGGATAGCTTGATGATCTTGGGATCTTCCTGAGTCCCAATGTTGCAATCTTCAACATCTTCATTATTAGCAGTAATTTTAGGACTCTTGGCTACATCATTATTGCCAAAACGTTATTCTAATGGGACCAGGCCTTTGGGAATGATGTTGGTTTTCAGATGCATTATATCCTTACCAGCAATCTGATTCTTGAAGTAGACATCATTTGCGAACACAACTACATCTTATTCTTCACAACAACATTCCTCATCAATATTCAAATTTTCAAATTTACCATCCATCTTAAGGAAAATTTCTATTTTTTTATCATCTTCAAAAACCTGCCAGTACTTAATATTATCCGGTACTGTTAGTGTGTGCTTGACCTCAATCTCATATCCTCTATTAGGAAAATCTGGAATTTTGAAAACTGAGGCTGAAGTAGCTAGAGCATCAACAATCTGATTCTAACCCCTTGGAATCACTGAGAGACTATTTTCTGAAAATTCTTCAAGAAGATCAAGCACTATATTCCTATATGCTCTCAATCTAGGATGTTTTTCTTGATATATACCCTTTACTTGATTTATAATCAACTCAGAATATCCATGTACAACTATCCTTCTAGCACCCATCTCTTTCAAAGTCTTCAATCCCAACACTAATGCCTCATATTCAACCATATTATTTTTTCACTCAAAAGAAAGTTTTTAAGAACAAAGTTTTGTGGCCAATCTAGGGGGGTTAATCTACACACCAGCTCCTGCTCCTTCTCTGCTGACAACTCCATCAAAGCTCGTATTCCACATTTCTTTTTTTGCATTGTTTAGTTGATCTAAAATTTCCTCTGTTTGTTGATCAATTTTTTCTTTGATATTCATATCAATCTTTGGCACCTCCTCTTCAAAACTCATATCATTAAAGAAAACAGAAGAACCAATCTTAGTTTCCACGTAATAAATGGGATGGTTGTTTGGTTGGGCTTTGTTACTGACCATGTATTTGAGAAATAATTCCCTGTACAACCTCCTATCGTGACCAAAAACAAATATAGTGGCATATGATGTATCCATTTGCAAAGTCCCTTTCAACTTTGCAACCCATGACCTAGATAACAACATGCCAAATTTAAGAGAGATATTAGCAACCACCACATCCATGACCATATTTTTTTCTAGAATTTGAGACAAAGATACTACCAGATATGTGATTAGGCCCAAGCACTTCACCTTCCTTGAATCAAAGGAGAAAAGGTCTTTGCAAGGCCTTTTGATGTCCAGACCCAATTGGTTCATGACCACCTTGGGAATCAGATTATGGGATGCTCCTGAATCCAACATAGCATTGTGAAAATTCATATCATGAGTATTCATGCTAACATAGAAAGAAGGGACCTCATTGTTGCATGTATGTTATATTTTTTTCATGTGTGTGTGTGGGCGTGTCAGGTTCAACAACTGCGTCTGACGATCCCTCTATGTTTTTGCTATTTTTAGAGGTTTTCTAAATTAATCCTGGATTAAGGGATTAGGGTTTTGGTATCTACGGAATACCTAAAAACATTGTATATATTGTATGGTAAATGGTGAAATTTGATATAATGAATATAAGAAAGGTTTTCCCCGGTTGAGGGTTTTCGATATAAATCTTTGTGTACTATGTGAATGAGCCATTGATTAATTTATGTTTTGCTTAAGAATCTATATGTTTTTCTTTACTTCGTAGGTTTAAAACTTACATGTGGTATCAGAGCTCATTTTTGGCTTCAGATGGATGCCTTTGTTGCTGAGGATTTGGCTTGGTCTTGATAGATCAAGTTTATCTTAGGTCTATGATAAAACTGGGTTTAGTGGGAGATTTTGCAGTGGAGATTTGAGTATCAAAATATGAATGGCGAGCTCATCTAGAATTGAGATAGAGAAGTTCAATGGTAAAAACTTTGAGCTATGGAAGCTCAATATAGAGGACCTTCTTGTAGACAAAGAACAAGGGATCATTGTGGATCCTGGTACACAACCTACTAGTACATCATCTACTAGCACACAGGCCACTGGTACATAACCTACTAGTACACAAACTACTAGTATACCACCTACTGGTATGTTGAAGAAAGATTGAGAGAAGTTGGATAGAAGAGCAAGGAGTACTATTCAACTTTGCCTGGCAGATTCGGTGTTGTTGAATGTCTCAGGAGAATCTATAGCCAAGTAACTATGGGATAAGTTGGGGAATTTGTATCAATCAAAGTCCCTTGTAAACAAGTTGTTTCTTCAAAATAATTTGTATCATCTTAGGATGGAATATGGATAGTATGTGACAGAACATCTAAATGCCTTTAATACTCTGGTAAGTCAACTTGTCTCTGTTAATATTACAATTGTAGAAGAAGATAAGTGTATTACTTTTTATGTTCTTTGCCAGACTCTTGGGATAATCAGGTTGTAGCAATTGGTAGTACCACTCAATCTACATTGAAGTATGAGGATGTATTTCCATCCTTGTTATCTGAAGAGATGAGGTGGAAAAGCATGGACAATCATAGCACAAATGCTTTATTTGTAAGAGGTCGTACCCAAAAAAGGAATCCTGGTAAGCCTTCGGGGGGGGATCTAAATCTACAGGTAGATCTAAGTCTCCAAGAAAATATTTGAGGAAATGTTGGAAGTGTGGTAAAATAGGGCATTATAAGAAATATCATAAGTCTAAGATTGTTGAAAAACCAAAGGGATCTGATAGTACCTCTTCCATAGAGGAGAAAACCTCCAATAAAGAAGGAGGTGATGTTTACATGGCATCTACAGGTACACATGCAGACCGTGATGTATGTTTGATCGACTCAGGTGCATCATACCATATGACTCCTCACAGGGAGTGGTTCTCTGAATATGAAAAATACGATGGTGGTGATGTATGCCTAGGAGATGACTCGACAGCCAAAATCATGGGACGTGGAAGGGTTAAGTTGTTGCTAAAAGATGGAAGGATTATAACTCTCCCTGGGGTTTTGCACATTCCAAAACTGTCCAAGAGCCTAATATCTATAAACAAGTTGGATGATGCAGGAGTGGATATTGTATTTGGAAAGAACACTTGCAAGATGGTACAAGGAGCAATGGCGTTGATGAGGGGAGTTCGGTGTGGAACTCTGTACAAGTTTTTGGGAAGCACTTATACTAATGGGTGTAACAGTTATGTTGTCCTTGAGTAGACAAATAAATAATACAAGACCAATACCGTCACTGAAAAAAAGACCATGTTGTGGCATCAAATACTGGGGCATATTGGAGAAAAGGGCCTTCAAACACTACATGGTAAAGGCATGGTTGAAGGTATGTCTAATTGCACTATGGATTTTGATTTATGTGAACATTTCATATATGGTAAACAGGATCGAGTAAGATTCCCATCTGGTGCTACAAGAGAAAAGGGGATCTTAGAGTTGATACATAGTGATGTGTTTGGACCTGTGCATGTTCCATCACTAGGTAAGTCTATGCATTATGTTTAATTCATAGATGATTTCTCAAGGAACACGTGGATTTATTTTCTTAGAAAGAAATCTGAGGTATTTGATAAATTTAAAGAGTTTAAGGCTCTAGTAGAAAATCAGACAGAGAAGAAAATAAAGGTATTGAGAACAGATGATGGTGGAGAATTCTATGGAAATGAATTCGAAGAATTCTATAAGAAGTGTGGTATAGCAAGTCAGAAGACTACTCCATACACTCCTCAACAGAATGGAGTTGCAGAAAGGATGAACAAGACACTGATGGAAAAAGCAAGGAGCATGCTCAGCGGTGTCGAGTTAGGACAAGAATTCTGGGCAGAGGCAGTGGGTACAACATGTTACCTGGTCAATCGATCACCTTCATCAGTGTTGGATGAAAAAACTCCAAATGAGGTATGGACAGAAAAGAAACCCTCTCTTCAACATCTTAGAGTGTTTGGTTGTGATTCTTATGTACATGTTCCAAAGGAAAATAGGAGTAAGCTGGATAAAAAAGCTGAAAAGTGTATCTTTATTGGTTATAAAGATGGTGTGAAAGATTATAATCTTTGGAACCCATAAACTAAGAAGGTTTTTTACAGTCAGGATGTTGTTTTTAGAGAGGTAAAATATGTGTCCAAATGGGAATTCCTACCAAGGCAAGACGAACCTGAGAAAATAGAGCTAGAGTTGGATGATGCAAAATCTGAATCATCTGAAGAAGATGAAGAAAAATAAGAAGAAGAAGAACCTCATACCCCATTATTGATGAGATAAGTGAGAGAAATAAGCCAACCAGAAAGGTATAGTCCACCTAATTTCCGTTCCAATTTTTCTTTATCTATTATTGATGATGATCCCATAACTGTCAGGGAAGAAGTGAATTCAGAGGATAGTAAACTTTGGAAGAAGGCCATGGTTGAAGAAATGGATGCCTTGGATAAGAATGAGGCATGGGATATAGATGAGTTGCTAGGTGGAAGAATGTATGTTGGTAGCAAATGGTTGTTTAAGAAGAAGTTTAATGCAGAAGGAAAAGTGGAGAAATACAAAGCTCGGTTAGTAGAAAAAGGTTATTCCTAGGTAGAGGGAATTGAATTTGGTGAGATTTTTTCTCTTTTTGCTAAGTTAACTTCTATTAGATTTATTTTATCTATTTTTGTTGCTTTTGATCTTGAAGTGGAACAAATGGATGTGAAGACAACATTCCTACATGGGGATCTGAAAGAATAAATCTACATGAAGAAGCCAAAAGGATTTATAGTAAAGGGAAAGAAAGAGTTGGTCTGTAAGCTAAAGAAGTCACTATATGGTCTGAAGCAATCACCTAGGATGTGGTACCAAACGATTGACACATAAATCCTTGGATTGGGATTTGTGAGAAGCAAGGATGATCACTGTGTATATTCCAAGAAGGTTGGTAATCACTTCATTTATGTAGTGTTGTATGTTGATGACATGTTTTTGGTAGAAAATAACATGGATGTTATCAAGGAGGTGAAATCGCAGCTATCCTCCAAATTTTACATGAAGGATCTTGGTGTTGCTAACTTCATTATGGGAATGGAGATTAAAAGAGATCGTGCAAACAAGAAACTCTGGTTGAATCAGAGAAAATATGTTGAGATGATATTGCAAAGTTTTAATATGAATGGAAGTAAACCGGTCAAGGTTCCTATTCATATAGGTGTAAATTTATCTGCAGATTAGTGTCCCAAGACACAGGAAGAAGAAGAGGACATGTCCCATGTTTTGTATGCCAGTGCAGTTGGTAGTTTGATGTATGCAATGGTATGTACTAGACCAGACATTGCACATGTAGTGGGAGTTTTGAGTAGGTATATGTTAAAACCAGAGAAGGAGCATTGGACAATAGTAAAGAGGGTCTTCAGGTATTTGCGTGGCACTACCTATTATGGATTATGATACCAAGGAATACCAGGATTGGACAGAGTGGTGGACATACATGGATTTGTTGATGCAGACTGGGTTGGATATCTGGATTGCAGAAGATCTACAAGTGGGTATGTGTTTAACATATTTGTAGGAGAAATAAGTTGGATGAGAAAAATACAAGTTGTAGTAGCACTCTCAACTATAGAAGCTAAATACATGGCAGCCACTCATGCAAGCAAGGAAGCAGTATGGTTACAGAGATTGTGTGTAGGTATTGGGTTGGTACAAAAAGCAGTGATATTAGATTGTGACAGTCAGAGTGCAATCTTCCTGGCAAAGAACCCATCTTATCATTCGAAGAAAAATCATATTGATGTTCAGTATCACTTTGTGAGAGACATGGTTGAGGAAAAGAAGGTGTTTCTGGAAAAGGTTGACACTTTGAAGAATGTTGCAGATTTATTGACAACGTCCGTGAGCACAGAAAAGTTCTCCTTGTGTAGAGTAATAATGGGCATTGTTTCCCTGCATTGTTGATTATATAACCCTGTGGACCCCTATTTGCAAATAAAAAAATAAGTGGGATAATGTTGGGTATATGTTATATTATTTGCATGTGTGTGTGTGGGTGCATCAAGTTCGACAACTGCATATGATGATCCCTCTAGTAGTGCTCTTTGTTTCATGTGCGTTGGGTGCTTCCTAGGGGGGTCCAACGGGGGGCTAGGTATGGCCCCCCTGTTTACGCGTAACGTTCAAGGCAACGCCCCGAAAATTATTTTTTGGGCGGTTTTTTCTATTTTTAGCTGATTTTTCTATTTTTAGCAGTTTTCTAAATTAATCCTAGATTGAGGGATTATGGTTTTGGTATCTACGGAATACCTAAAATCATTGTATATATTGTATGGGGAATGGTGAAATTCGATATAATGAATATAAGAAAGGTTTTCCCCGATTTAAGGTTTCCGGTATAAATCTTTGTGTACTATGTGAATGAGCCATTGATTAATTTATGTTTTTCTTAAGAATCTATATGCATTTCTTTACTTCACAGGTTTAAAACTTACACTCATAAGCATCACAACTCTTCTCTACACATGGGCCAAACAAGATGGCAGGATGATCACCTTGTATATTTAAAGTATCAGAAGTTTCTTCCATCTTGAGCATCTTAATGATCAGATTTCTATATTCACTATTCTTTATCAACTCATTGAATGGAACAGAGATTTTAATTTTTTCCATCTCACTTTCAAAGTTAAAGGAAGATGAGGTTTTTTCTACCTCCTTGATGATTGTATCCTTTCTTGATTTAGGTACTTTCTTTGGAGGTTCATCTTTCTGCTTTCCTTTCCCCACAACATCCTTTGCAACAGATTCCTTCGTAGGCTGACTTAATGAAGGTGTATTATTTTGAGATTCTTTGGTAGGATTTCCCTTTGGAGGATTTGCAGAAACCTTTTTGTTTCGAAGATTATATTGTTTCTGGAATTACATGATGGCATTATACAGTCCTATATGGTAATATTCCTTTTCCACTAATAACCTTTCATCATTCTCCTGCATGAATATTTCATTTGCATCCATGAACTGATCATGTTCTTCTTTAGTTAAAAACAACTTTTTTTCATCACCATCACAGCAATGCATATTGTCTTCAAAAGTTTCATCAAAATTTTCATTTACATAATTATTTTTAGAAGGAGGTCTTATTTGTTGATCACCCTGGTTCCTCTGATCTCTTTGTCTAATTTGTGGAACTATTGGTCTCCTTTGATTCATGGGTGGAACATCAGACTTCTCTTTGGTGTTAGGCTGATAATCTAAAGACATCCTTTCCATGATTTTCTCCATGGTCTTCATCATCAATTCAAATCTCTCTTCTAATCACTGTGAGGTTGAAGGTTGTGCCAAATATTGAACATTGTTTATGTCTCTGTCAGAATTATATTTGATCTTTCATGAAGCCATTGGATTTACTTCAACTTCTATTACATCACTCATCATATCATCTAGTGAATTTGATCTTCTTTCCCTTAACAACAAAGCAAATCCACTCTCAAAAGAATTAGCATATCTAAGTTGAGTAGCTCTAGGAGGAGGTTTTACTTCAACAGGAATTGAGTTGTAAACTTTCATAAATCTAGTTGAAAACGTTTGTATTGTTTCATCAGGTGACCTTCTCATGTTGTTGTACTGGGTTAGGAACTAAAGGGGGTTTTTCTTGTCACCCCACTTTACAAGAAAACTCATTTCAAAGGCCTCAAAATATGGGATACTTGTTGTTGGGAGAGATCTGAACCATTTTTTGACTTCACCTACGAGACTTTGTGCAAACAACCTTATTTTGGCATCTTCATAATGTACTTCTTCTAGGTCCACAAAATCATTGAACCAGTCTAAGTATTTTTGGGCTCACACATTGCTTTCAGCATCATACAACTTAATTCTTTGATTATAGTCTCAGGGTAAATCATGTAACTGAGCAGGTAGGACAAGGGGGGAAAACCTAGCTTCCATGGATGCAGTAAGAAATTGAAGTGGCTAATTGTTCTGAGTAGGAATCATAGGAGGTTTAATAGAGGAATCTGAAATTAAATCTTGTAACCTCTTCTCATCAAAGACGATTTCATTCAAATTGGATTCAGATCTAGTTCTAAATAGAGTTTTCTCAAATTTCAAATCAAAATCAAGGTCTTCAATGTTTTTTAATCAATATTTGGGAAAAGATATATTTCTGTCCAGACAAAAAACTGGGCTTATTGGCCTTTCTTTTCTTTTGTGTACAATTTTCTCAGGATCAGACACATGGATTATTGCTTCTAGGTCTGGATTTCTTCTAGTATGAATTCTCTTGGGAGTTAGTATTTTTGGATCAAACTACTTTATGTTACCGGTCTCTTTATTATGGAGTTTCCAGGGTAATATATAGTCTGTGCCAATAAGGTATTTGATTCATTGTCACCCTCAGGAATAAAATATGAAGCTTTAAATCGTTCTTTACCGAGGAAAAAACTTCAACTTCATCCTCGGCAACGGTGCCAAAATGTTAGCACTCTGTAAATTTGTTCGACTGATAAAACAAACGACAGAGGTAACCTACAAACCACTTTAGAGATGGGTACTAGCCTGATCATAGAGGGATCTCTCGTGTCATTTGGTCTTTAATAGATGAGTTTTCTTTAACAAATCATTGGCTGGGTTTTGTTTCTTTGAAGGGATTTTTATAATTTTGTTGGCAAGTAAGGGGAGGGACACTTAGGGCTATGGAGTCAAACTTATGAAATGAATGGAAGCACTGACTGGTCGGTAGAACTCTCCATAGGATAAATGATAAATGAGGTGATAAATCTGAGTTATAAATTGTAAATTTGTGGAGTGTAAGAAGAAAGGAGAAACATATAACTGTATCAGAGCATTAAATAAATGAATTTTGACTTAGTTAGGAATAATTTAACATAGTTAAAATTGCTTAAGCTGAGAGAATCACAAGATGAATTTTGGGCCTTTAACGATCCAATTTCAATAGAATACAGTGAAAATGAAATCAAAAATACAAGAAATACATACAAAGAAAGAAGACAAAACTCAAATCACCACCATTAGAATCTTTTCATGGAAACTTCAGGACTTCTGCATGTGTATTATATTGATCTTTAAAAAATTACATTCAAGTTCCAAATAACTAAATTTGTGCCCTTGCACTTATTCCAACCCCTAATACATTTGGAACTCCTAATATTTATACAAGTTGAGTTCCTTCGGTTTGAAACCGATTACAATGATTAAAATGAAACGATTCAGTTTTTTAAACTGTTTACAATGATTAAAAGAAACATTTCGGTTTTTGAAACCATTTACAATGATTAGCAAGGAACATTTCTTGATCAGGATTATGACTCCTCTGGCGCTGCAGTCTCGTTCTTTGCCACTTGTCCTGCTCTGATATTCCACATGATCTTCCATCTTTAGTGACATATGGCCATCATCTAATGGACGCTGGAAAACTGCATTTTGTCTTACCCAACCATACTATCTCCTTCCTTTGCAATTCAGAAGGAATATCATAATCTATCATTTCCTTTATCAGGATCTCCAGGTCAATGCAAGAAGCATATGACATGATTGGTAGTCCAAGCTTGATTGCATTGAATTGATTCATAATTTCAAAGTCTATAATCAGATGCTCAACTAATGTAGCTCCTTTCAGATTTTCCTCTAGGGTTTCGAACTTGGAGTGGTCCATTCTACACTGAGTGAGGCAAACATTGTATTATTTCTTATCATACAATTTTCCCTTGCCATCCTAAAATGGTGGAAGTCTTTTGATAAACAATTCTTCGAACAAATCCTTGAACTCATGTACACTCTGTTCCATCTGTTTTGCCTTGGTTTGGACTAGTTTCAACAGGTTATGTTTAGCAATAACCCTCCTAGCCCAGATAATAAATGTAGTTATTTATTTAACCCCAATGGTCTAGAGTTATGTAGTAGGAACACGTTGAGTATATTTGTGGAATTTTGGGCCCATTCTGATGGTTTATTTGCTAAAGTTCCATTCACAATAGTGCACCTACTTATGGTTGTCATGGATATATTGTCTTTATCATTAATTAAATTTAAATATACTCTGAACTTGGCAGCTTCAGCAGCTATAGAGTCCTAGATGATATGCTTGGCTCCCTGCAATAGGCCTTTTCCTCTTAACCTCATTTTTAATTTATCTATTATTTCCTTCAAGACTTCATTCTCTTTTTGAAATTGAGTCATCCTTTCATCCTTTACCTGCATCTCCTACTTTAATTTTACTGGCCCTCGACCAAGTTTTGAGGAAACCTTGGTGAGGTTTGGACCAATTTTGAACTTCGACACATTGTTCGAATAAGGAGCACCCAGGCGAAGCTCAGATCGTGGATATCACTTATTTTGCGGGCTATGTGGACCCAGTAAGGGGTTCTCTAGGGTTTTTGTAATGGGTTTATTGGATGTCGACCCATGGGGTTTAACCATGATTAGGCCTTATTGTAAGGGATTGTAAAAGTATAAATAAAAGTAGAATGTATGGTAGAAGAAGAAGCTTTTGGAGAGGCTTTTTGAGAATCTTTTAGAGAAGGGTGGAGAGATAAATGCAAGTAATGTGATTATATTTGTGAAAGGGAATGTATGTGAGTAAGGCTCTGTGCTTGATAGAGAATTGGTTATGTGCCTTGACCTAGTTTTGGAAGGAGGATCTGGTGCTCAGTGTGCAGATCTCCTGTCTAATGTGAAGCTTGACTCTGTGTCTTAGTGCATAGGAGTGAATGAATGTAAGATTCAAACGAATAATAAAGAAGGTGAAGCAGTTGGTGGACATAGCCCCACACTGGGGTGAACCACGTATATCTTGTGTCTTTGGTTTTCTTTGTGTTGTGTTGTTTATGTTATGAATCTACTCACTACTTTGATTATTATGTATGATAGATAGATCAGTTGTTGCTTAGTGCTTTACGTGTGTTAAGGATAAATGAATGTTAGATCTAAATCAATGTTAAGTGCTCATGATATATAATCATTTATTGTTACTGCATCGATATATCTTTGGGTATCTTCTGCGATGTTACTAAGATTAGGAAACTAATTCATGTCATCTTCTAAGTGTTTTTTTTTT
>JASDQU010262892.1:16612-31234 GCA_032191745.1 Picea mariana | reverse complement strand
AAGTGAAAACCTGCTAAAAATAATAAATTGCCAAAATGGCCAGAAAATAAACACAGATATCCACCTGGATCAGCATGATACCTTTGGAAATATTCACATAATGAATGATGAATCGTCCTAGAAAGTTTGTCTTTCCCTACAAACTTTGAAGTTATCGAATGATATGTGGAATAGGTAATTGAACTATTGCCTCAACCTTAAAAGGATCAACCATGATCTTGTACTTGGATATGATGAAACCAAGTAACCTCTAAAATATCAAATAAAAGATACACTTATATAGATTCAAATGAATTTTATAATACTGACATCGAGTGGATATAGCATGAAGGTTAGTTGGATGGTCAACCCAACTCTTGGACTAAGTGACTAAGTCATCCAAATATTCTTCAATAATGTGTTTGATGTCTAGAAAAGAACATGACATGGCCTACTAGAAAGTGGCTCCAACATTTTTAAGACCAAACGACATTTTGTGATAGGGAAATGTACCCCAAGGACAAATAAAAACAATTTTTGTGTTGGTCTTCCCATTTTATTTGTATCTTATTATAGTCAAAGAAACCATCCATGAAAGAGAAAATTTCATCGTCGATGCATTCATCAATAATCTTATCAGTGAATGAGGTAGGATAATTATCCTTTGGAAAATATTTATTAAGATCCCTGAAATAAATGCATATGTGTATGCTACCTTGTTCCTTATCAACATGAATTGGGTTGGAAACCCATTTTGTTAAGGAAACCAAGTAAATGAAACCAGTGTGAAGCAATTTTTCAACTTTTTCCTTGATAGCAACTACTTTCTTAGGATTAATTGACGGTATCTTCTACCGAACAAACTTAACATCGTCATAAGTTTTTATTTAATGCTAAACAATATGGGGATCAATGCCTAACATTTCCTTGTATGACCAAGAGAAAAATGTCATGAAAATCTTTGAAAAAGGCAGTATAAATTTCGATTTTGTTAGGAGAATAATATACACTAATAAGTATGTTTTCGACTATATTAGGTTTCAGAGAGATGTCGATGGGTATTTTCTTTTAAATGTTCTCCAAATTTTCCTCCACATGAACATCGTGTGTTAGGATGGGGCATTGATTCCATTCAATATCTCCAAGTGAAACGAGGCTTTGAGTGCCAACCTCTATTTTTTCTAGTTTAGGAAGAAAAAATTATTCATGATTCATGTCTTCACATGGTCATTTGGACTCATTCATAGCTTCTAAGATAGACTCATCAAAAGGCATCATAACATCCAAGAAGTTAAGAGACTAGGAGGGTTGAATTCCCATATGAGCAAAGTAAATTGATCATACTCCACACTAGGATGAATATTTTGACCAGGATCTATGGAGGTCATGGGATGGGGCACCACCTAGGGCCCTAGTCGATGATGAAAGAGTTAAAGTAAACCAAGTGCAAAGGAACAGGGTCGACGACCAAAAGTGAAACCAAGGACAAGTCTTGTGAAATTTTAGTGCTAGATGATATCATACAGGTAGGGGACGAGTCTACAAAATAGAATGGTGAAGGGAGGGTAAAAGTATCCATAAGAGATGAATATTTGAAAATTCCAGCACCGATACTGTCAAATTTGTCCTTGGAATCACCGATGAATGAAATGTTTTTTTTAGTGTTAACCCTGAAGTCAGGCATGTAGTAAGATACTTGGTCAATAATAACCACTTTACCTTGGTGAGGAAAGTGAATTACTTATAAGACCAAAGACACAACTTTCATCATCGTGTAAGACCATCTGCACCCTAATAGAATAGTTTTAATGACTTAAAATTCAATAAAAATATTCTTACCACCTAACTTGATAGGAAAAGAAATGATGATTCCATGAGATTTAAATGCATGACCATAAAATGATTTCAACATAGTGGTCAACCAGATGAGCTCTGGAGAACCTAAAGCTCTCCAATAGGATAAATACATGACACAAGAAGAGGCTCCTTCATCGATGAAAAATCAAAAGATGTCCATTCCGTGTGATGACATTTGGAGTTGAAACACAATCTAGTGGGGAAGCCTAGGCCCAACCTGGTCAAGGTCAAAATTAATCAAATGAGTATATGAGGGATCAATGCCACCAATACTGGTCAACAATATTTTGTGATGCACTAGGAAACTCTAAAGGACTTATAATGTAGACATGTTGCATAGTACTTGAGCTGAATATCCAACAATATTGTAATTATGAGCAACTTAGGCATTATATTTGTGTGCAAACCTTGATAAGACACCTTTTGGGGGCTGAGGCGCTATGTCATTGGATGGATTCTGTACGTGTAGAGAGCCACCTAGATGAAATAAAAAATGATCCTTTGCAGTAGGTCCACTCTAAAAAATGCCATAATTATGAGCTCAAGTGTGTATGTGAACATCTTGCTCGCACATCTAAACATTTCCATTCAACATATTGCTCGTTATCAGGGATTTCCCTATTTTCCCCCTTGCAGAGGCACGGGGTTAGTAAAAACTATTTGTTTCTATTGTGGAGGAAAGGGATTCATTAAGACGATGGGTTGTTATTGGGCTCCCTATTGGGCCATATACCTATGAATCTCATCCATTTGAGGACATCGGTGGGTAAGATGATCTCCATTAAAAATCTTGCAAGAAAATTTGAGTTTCTTCTTCTCTTTAGTGTCCCCCATGACAATTTTAGGATTGGGAATAGTTTCTTGCCTAGGATTATAATTTTTTCTTTTTGTTATTATTCTTTTTATCACCAGATTATTATTTATTTCTCTGATTTTTGGATTGAACCAAATGGACATCGAAGTTTTGGGTAGGGATTGAGGCATTTTTTCAAATTTGGCACAATTGCAGGTGGATTATGACATAGGGACATCTATCCGATTTGGTCTAATCATTGACCAACAAAATCATAAGTAATGTTGCAACCAATCACACCATTCATGTGTGATCTCGGAGTAGGTTTTAGCGGATCTATTGATGGTCAAGGGGCATGAGGTATCAACTTATACAAAGTTTTCATATACGAATAAATCAAGTCTAGATGTTGAGCATGCAGAATAACTTTCTCTTTAGTGAGTGATTTTGACATCATGACATATTTGGCCATATTGGGCAATAAGGACTTCATAAACTAGTGTGCCACAAATTGATATGGAATTTTGGCTCTGATGAGCCTACACCTCTACCACCATTCATGAATGTAATAAGAAATATTCATGGAGGTAATCTGATGCAGTGATGTCAAGACTTTAGTTTTGGTTTCATAACATATAGTTAGTTGGAAATGCACGAAAAAGGCCATAGCCAACAATGAAAAATAATGGAAAGAAGCACAAGGAAACTCAATGTACCATTTGGTTGTGTTTCCTATCAGGGTGCATTGGAAAAGATGCAATCAAATTTTATCTTCCACCAAGGAGAACTGTATAAACACCATAATTGAAAATACATTACATGTGTAAAAGGGTCTTCTCTCGACCTCTCGTCAAACTTGAGAATATTTGAGGGTAATTTGGTAAGAATAACCATTCATATTGGGTGATGGTGTATGGGGTTGTTTTTCAAGCATGATAAGTCAGGTGTTGATGAAAAGGAATGGAAGTCCTTATACCAACATTTTTTAATCTCACAAGGCTAAGGTGAGATAGGCAGGATTATCACCCTATGTTTATAGCCTAGTCAAAAAGGTCAACAAGCCCTCAAGCAATAAGTACTTGGGTCTGATGTTATTTTTAAAAGTTATATGCTTCAATAAAATAAAATAGAAAAAGTATTTGAATATGATTACAAACAAATTAAAATAGACAATTTAAAGAAAACAAATCTGAAATATCATTATCCAATAGATCCAAAAGTGAGACCAAAATCATGAGATGAATTTATTGATTTCCGTTCCAAATTATAGCCAAAATATTTATTTTCAAACCCCTGATAGGGTAAGGACCAAAGTTAGACTTAGAAGTATATGGTGGAATTTTACATCACACAAAGACAACTGATGTCTTCAAAGAAAATACCAAGACCAGAAAAATACTAGATCAACCAAGCCACAAATGCATCATTGTCTTAACTCTCCAAAATAATTATAATCAGCATTGAAAACTAATTCATAAATCAAATTAAAATTAACAGACTATCGAGACAAATAAATGATCCAAAATTTTGGTGAGAATCTTCTTACATCCAAATTTTGAAAATAAGATATTTTACTGACAAAAGTTGCATGTGAATAAGGGAAATTTGATTAATTATCCATGCTTCATTAACTAAATAATCACATAAAATTTTCAAACTGTTGTGTATGTTTATAAATAAAAACTCTACTTAACCAAGTGAGAATGCATAAAAATCACACATACAACATTGACACAAATATGAGAATGGAGTTCACCAGACCCCCTGGCTACGTCTCTAGATTCATGACTCCCATGAATCTGCTTTATTGATTCTGCTTCAAAAGGGCTACATAAACAAGCCTACAACATGTTTCTCCTTTACAAAGACATCCTCTGAACCAATAAGATATCAATAATATTTCCACAAGATCTTTTCTTTCTCTCCCTCTCTTCTTGACCCCCAAGAAGGGTTGATATAACATCTCCATCTCAACCACATCAAGATTTTCATGGAGAGAATATCTCTCAAGATCCCCTAAATTAGGATCTTGGCATATCTCAAGGGATTGGTTTGAGAATATCTCTCAACCATCCATGAAGATCTCAACTCTCCTTAGGACTCTCCTTGATACTAGGGATTGAAATCCAACATGGCTTTGCACCAAAATAATCCCTTTTAAATGATGAAAAATACATAATTATGAGAACCATATCTCATGTATTAAACATTTTACAAATGTCATTTTGCCCGTAAATATCAACAAGACATATCTATAGCATGTGAAGTCCAATTGACTTCATTCGAAATGCATTGGAAAGCTTAGTGTGAGATCTTTGTTGACTGGACAATGTTGGCAACATTTGAAGCTGACTGAAAATGTGTCGACTGTGAAAATCCTCCTGGATCACACCTCCCCACAGAGAAAAAAAATTGGACCTTCAAAAGTATCAACTTTGACCTGCAATCCATCATCAACTGCATGCAAATGTCTTCATTCCATGTACTCCAGAATCATAATGTAACTCAAACACTTGCAATTGTTGCCAATCAAATGTTCTGAAAGGCACATTCCCTATCTCCTTTGCCTCTTGTTCTTCAAAGATGAAATTTCGAAGCCCACATCTGCATAAATTTGTAACCTGTAGCTGATGACTTGTACTTTAATATTTGGAGTATCCTTACTTGCCAAGAGTTTATAACTACACTCTTGGTCAAGTTTACATTGAATCGCCAAAATGGCGTAGGCAAATCGCCTCAACCCATTGTTTACATCATGATTACAAAGAATCCAATGAAGGCTTAAGGCACAACAATAATGCCTCTCACTCTCCTCACTCAAGAGTGGCTAAGAAGTCATTACAATGCTTCATATTCATTGGTTTTGCAAGGCACTTTGATATACCAAAAGGTGCACAAATTAGGCAAAACCCTATGGTCCTATCTACCCATTACAAAATGTGCAATAATATATGCACTAGTGGTGCAAACCCCCATTACAAAATATGTGCACTTCAAATTCCCAACTCCCAAACCATGTATCAATGGCTTGCTCTATAAACAAAATGGTCAATTGCCAAAAAATTAAAGGGTTAGTGCACTTATAGTGACCATACATCCCTTCACCATTTTAGTGGATGTTTTTATATGATCAAAGGACTTTATCAAACTCACCACAATGATTTTGGTGATAGAAATACGCCCATGTTGATGAAGGCCTTTGATAGGTTCAAAGATGAAAAGTGGCCCTGCCATGATTAAAACTCTTGCAGGTGCAATGATTGTCATTCTAGTGTCCAAAATGATATATGCAGTCTACATGCATGTGTACAGAGTTGTTAAATATCCCAACAATATATTTGATCCATGGCTCACGATATCAGACATCTCGGCCTCCTTCTTCTCTATCGTGGCCTAAAAAGAAACTATATGTTTTCTCTGTCTACATGTTATCACTGTCCTCCAACTTCGCTTTTTCGTCACACTGATCTCGTGGAGGGAGAATACATACAGTACCTTCAGACCTGTGTGCTTATCAGGATACTCATCTTCAGTGGAAATCAATTCCAACAACAATGCCCAAACACCTATGATTCCATGGAGGAATCTACTACTGAAATTTTAGTTCAAAGCCCGATGTCCTAACCGCGGCTTGGAACGACTCCAATGAACTCCATCAAGACCAGTACCTCGAAATCTGTGAATTATCTCTCTTTGAAGATTGACTGCAAGTCTTTTTGGATATATAAGAACTCAAACTCATATACATGATATCTTCCATCGATAAAAGAAGAGGGCATCCAAAATATTTGGCTTCAGTTTCCAGGGGTTCCACGAGCCTTCAGAGCATCATAAAGATGATGGTGCATACTAATAATGTGATCTTCCATGTTTTTCAATTCAATAGTCCAATTTTAATAAAGATTCTTGTCACTGAGAATCGTTTCCATAATCAAAGAACCGTGAATAGGGGGGCTTGAGAACATTGGCCGAATAACCAATTTCAACTGAATTTCAACTCTAGTTGCCATTGTTGCACTCCTGCAAACAATACTAAGAGAACGCACACGCTCCCCATTCAGCCCCATATTATTTTCATAAGTCTAAGTAATAAGTCATTCACCACCATCTCCTATAAACATACGAACAAAGTATGCATCTGCATCAAGGCTTCCACTAGTAAATCCCTAATAAGCACTATCAAAAAAAATGGCAACAGACCTTTTAATCTAATTAATTGTTGAATTCCTTCCCATTGATCTTGTGTAGAATCTACACCAGTAGGATTATGTGCACCTGCATGAAGAAGCACTATAGCTCTAAGAGGAGATGCATGTAGATCTTTAAGCATACCTTCATAATCAAGCCTGCATGTTCTAGGATCATAATAGTGATATGTCTCCACACTCAATCCTCCAAGATTAAATATCTTGGGACAGTTACCCCATGTGGGTACTGGAATATAAATTATGCGTTAGCTATAATGCTTTGACAGAAACTCAGCTCCAACCCTGAGTGAACCTATTCCAGATAAGCATTGTGCAGTGGAAACCCTTTACTCCCTAATAGAAGGACTTCCATCACCAAGAATCAGCATCGCACTTAGTTTGTTAAACTCTACAAGACCAACTATGGGAAAATAATCCTTATATCGAGACCTGTCTTAAATTAAGAGCTCCTCTGCTTGCCTGATAACATCCAGCACGAGAGGTTTTCTTGACAATATTCATTGGCTTCAGTTTGAGTGCCACAAATTTCAAAATCATGACCTCCATGATTGAGGCAACAAAATTTCCAAATTTTTGAACCCATAGCCCTCATGCATAGACTTTATCCTTTCCACAGATTTTCTGCCCCTCAAAATTTGTTTTATGTTGATGGCAGGTCAACATCCATGAAAATTCTCCTTTTGTAATTGGCACGCTCAACATGGCACCTGTGGAGTCGTATGCATGATTAAACTGTGAATAAATTTGGAGTTTTCATGACATGCATTCTCAAAATATCGACTACCATGCTTGCAAATCCGTTGCCTATGCTAGACCAGTTATCACGCCACTCAACCCCAAGGAAGACCTGAAGCTGAAAACATCACTTAGCTCTGACCTGTCAATTAAGACTGCTTGTTGGCCAGGGCCTCCTTCTGCCAAGAAAACATCTTGTAAGGGTGAATGGAAGTTGTTGCATTCACCTCCCAAATAGATGTAGGCAAATTTCCGGACAAACTGTTATGAGCCAAATCAAGTGCTCGGAGTTCAATACATTTGAAAATGTCATCAAGAATAACACCACTAAGAAAATTGTTTGCAAGAACCAAATTACTCAGATTGGCAAGTCTCCTAAGTTCCTTTGGAATAGGACCAGAGAGATCATTGGAACCCAGATCAAGGTTCTTCAACAAAGAGAGATCACCCAACTGTCTGGGAATGGAACCATTGAATTTGTTTTTGTCTATCTTCAACTGTGTTAGATTTGACAGACCTCCAACTGTGTCAGGAATTGGACCTTGCAACTTATTTGTAGAAACATTGAGAAGAGTCGGATTTTCCAAATTAGATAAACTACTGGGTATCTGTCCGGTCAAATTATTTGATGAAAAAATTAGAGTTGTCAAGATGGATAGTTGCCCAAGCGTTGAAGGAATGGGTCCTGTGATATTGTTCTGCGACAGCATTAGCATGCTTAGATTGGACAAATTACCAAGTGAACAAGGAAGACCACCATTAACATATGTTGAGCTGAGATCCAAAACCCTTAATGCACTGAGTTGGCCAATCCATACCGGTATGGAGCCAGGCAAGAGAAATCGAGACGCATTGAATCTCTCCAGAAATGTAAGATTTTGAAAACCATCAACGACAAATTGTGGATTATGTGACCCACTACTGTCCTCTTGAATCCAAACAAATTTATAGATATAACACTCTCTTCCCTGCATTCAATCACTATCCATATTATGTAGGGATTGACCTTCTTAGGCCACTCGGGCTCGACAAAAATGTCGCAGCCACACATAGAGGGCCATTCATATCATATCGGTGAGACAATCACGATCTATTGATCCTTCCTCTAGTCTCCCTTTGAACTAGTTGACTACCTGCCACGACATGAATCTGAGGCCATATTTTACTTCCTTTTGTTCCAAACAAACAAAATTTTTCCATCCAGACTCACGTGATTCAAGTGCCTTTGGAATCGTCTCGAATATCTCTTCGATCTAGCATAGTTAGTTCCAAAATTTGAGACATAAAATTTTTGACCATTTTCTTCATTAAGGAGGATATATGTCCCCATGTAAATTGGAAACTTGGAAAACATCAGAATTATAGTTTGCAGAAATATCATCAACTACTTACCCAACTGACACCAAGAACTTTCTTCCTGTAATCGTGCTTTTATAATGGTTGAAGTAGTCTCCTTCTTCATGGGCTCTTTCACAATCTGCCTGTTGCTTGGTTTGTGGAGAATTTCGGGATGTAACTTCCAACACTTCTTCTCCCAATGGCCATTGATTTTACAGTAACTACAAAAATTCATTCGCTTTCCATTCAACTATGCATTCCTAACAGAAGGAATTGGAAGGTGTGGTTTTTTCTTTGTCTCACTTCCCGTGGACACATCTGTCTTCTTGACCCAAAATTTATTCATGTGATCCTTGGCTACATCATGGTTAAAAGACCTATGACCATAATCATTTTTCTTATATGTGAGAAAAGAATTGAAATGTCCTTTATACTTTCCTGAGTGGCTCTTGCTCTGATGAGGACAAGATGGCTTGATTCCTTTCATGGAATCTGATGGTGAAGAGATGGTTTTTTCTTCAGCAACCTTTGATCATTCTCCAATATCCTCTTGACCGTATCCCAAACCAGAAAATCATGGTCTTTGTACCACCTCCAATGGATGAGTGACTCCTTGGCCATTAGTGCCAAGTCCACCTCCTTTGTATCATATCTTCATGAGGAGCTTCATGCCCACGTTAGTTTCATACTGAGAAAACATTGAACATGAAGAAACATCACATACCTTGGTGTGAGTTTGTGCATCCATGACATAAGGCTCTTTGTCTTCCATTCGTTCACCATGTTGCAACTTATCCAAGAGATCATCCTTGGTTTGCAATTCAAGTTTCAATTGTTCAATAATTTCATTAAGGAATTCTCCATGAAGCTGAGACCTCTCTTGAAGCTCTTGCTTCTCTTCTTCTGCAACTTGCAAAAGTCTCTTCAACTCTACATTTTCGACTTGAATGATGTGATATATCTCTTCTAATTCTTGGAGTCTTTTTGCTTTCTTCGCTCCTTTTCCCATGGTGATATTCACAATATGCAAAACTGGTCAAACTAGCTCTGATACCACTTGATCCGAAAATTTGGTGAGAATCTTCTTACATCCAAATTTTCAAAATAAGATTTTTTACTGACAAAATTTGCATGTGAATAAGGGAAATTTGATTAATTAACCATGCTTCATTAAGTAAATAATCACATAAAATTTTCAAACTGTTGTGTATGTTTATAAATAAAAACACTACCTAACCAAGTGAGAATGCATCAAAATCACACATACAACATTGACAACAATATGATAACAGAGTTCACCAGACCCCTTGGCTACGTCTCTGGATTCATGAATCCCTTGAATCTGCTTTATTGAATCTGCTTCAAAAGGGCTATATAAACAAGCCTACAACATGTTTCTCCTTTACAAAGATATCCTTTGAATCAATAATCTCTCAATAAGATTTCCACAAGCTCTTTTCTTTATCTCCCTCTCTTCTTGACCCCGAAGAAGGGTTTATATAACATCTCCATCTCAACCACATCAAAATTTTCATGGAGAGAATATCTCTCAAGATCCCCTAAATTAGGATCTTGGCATATCTCAAGGGATTGGTTTTAGAATATATCTCAACCATCCATGAAGATCTCAACTCTCCTTAGGACTCTCCTTGAGACTAGGGATTGAAAGCCAACATGGCTTTGCACCAAAATAATCCCTTTTAAATAATGAAAAATACATAATTATGAGAACCATATCTCATGTATTAAACATTTTACAAATGCCATTTTTCCCCTAAATATCAACAAGACATATCTATAGCATGTGAATTCCAATTGACTTCATTCAAAATGCATCAGAAAGCTTAGTGTGAGTTCTTTGTTGACTGGACAATGTTGGCAGTATTTGAATCCAAGTGAAAATGTGTCAACTGTGAAGATCCTCCTAGATCAATAAATGACCTTTTGAAGCATGTCAAATATATATATGCTTCTTAGTACTTCTTCTTGCCACCTTCAGTATAACCCTATTGTCAACAAGAGGATTCAACTCTCATGTAATTCATAAATGAATGAAATCTCAATTTAGAGCAAGAGCAAACCTTTATCAAAATTGTCTCTCTATTCTCGCATGCCTTGTCCTTCCTTGCCTTCTCTTTTTATTCTTCAATGAGGCAGTTCAAGTGGTTCAAATACATTTTAGTTAGAAGGCTAAATAATTTTAATTAACTAGATCAACTTTATTAAATAATGATAAAGGATAATAATGAATAATAATTAATAGGTGGGGACCCCATACACATCTCTTATTTGTTTAATTTTCAATATTCCCTTGTTCCTCCATGATTTTAATATGCATATCATGCCATCTCATCATTATAAATACATGCACATCCAACAACCCAAAAATAGACATGCCATAAATGCACTTGTGTCTCCCAAATCATCATAAATATGCCAAAAATGAATCAATCCATCTGTTGTCCCAAAAAATATAAACGTAACTATGTCCAACAATCAAAGTATCATCATAAAATTCGAAAATTATATTTTTTATGGGAGGTTGTCCTCCTCTGCTCACTTTCTTGTATTTCCCTTGTTATCTCAGTTTCCTTTGTTATAACTTCCTCTGATGAAGAAACTCATCTAGATGATCATAAAGACTAAGTTAGTATATACAACTTACAGCTAGTAAAAAATAAAATATTATCTTGCATAGTATATAATTTAATGATGGCTCTGGCTTAACCAGCAATCAAGCATGCAAGCAGTAAAGGGAAATTAAAGGAAAAGAGGGACATTCAAAGAATAATTCTACAATATCCTTTGCATATATACATCTTTTGCAAAACTATGCATTGCTTGTATCTCCAGAAACTAATAATTACTTAGAACATGGGATAAATAATAAATTTGGGAGAGATGAAGGGGTTTGTAATGTACATAAAATAAAATCAAATGGTAGGAATGTATGATACATGTTCATATTCCATATATAATTAGTTTTTCCATACTCTTTCCACAATCGTTATTCATTATACCAACCAAGCTTCAAACCATATATGCAAACTGCCAACACATATTCGTCACACATCTTTTAAATTGTTCATGAATTCCATCATTAACTTATGAACATAGGAAATGAAATGAAAAAAGGAAATAAGATGATTAGGGATAGGTGAAAGGATTTGTAATTTATGAAAAGTGAAATGAATTATAAGAATGGAGATAATGTTCTCAATTCATTATTCTGCTTGAAACTCATTCACTTTAAATATATACTTAACTCACAAATTTATGTTCACTATATTTTCGAATTCATGCCAAGTAACTATCAAACAAACTGTATATGCCAAGTTTCCCTCAAACTCTTGTTTTAAAATCACTTTCTATTTATATCACTGGGGGAAAATATATGACATTAAATGATAAATGGTTTGGGACTTCGTGGAATAATTCATGGAAAGTAATATAATGAGGGGATTTATTCATGTATATATAGAAAAAACAAGTAAAATTATTTCTTGTATTTCATATCCTTGACTATAATTAATCATAGTCTTTGAATAATTCCCAATTAACAATCTCTGCATTAATATTATTATCGTCAAGATAATGCATTTTCATATCAAATCTTACTTGTATATTAATTGTTTTAAGAGGTTCTAATCATATAATATATTTATGATGAGTAACATTTGTAAAAAATGTTCCATAACAGAACCTATAGTTCAAGTTTTATGTATCTGAAGTTATTTTGAATCCATCATCATATAACCAATTTTTTATAATATCAAAACCAACCCAACAAATAATTAGAGTCTCTTTGAATTCAAAACCATGCATGAGGGTACCAACACTTTCAAACCCGGCATCATAATCAAACCATTAACCCTGTACAAAATCTCATTATACGAACATAGATTTCCAACCCATCAAACATAAGTCAAACCCATCATCTACATTGCATGCCTTTGAAACCAATGAAGGAATGTATTATATCATCGTGGGTTCAAAACTCAGGTGAGAGCACGTTCATAATAAGGTTATTTAGTTGTAGTTTTCAAATCTGACTTCAGACTTGGAAAAGAGAAGACCCGTTATGAACATATGCAACTTTGAATTCAAAGTCTATGAGACTATAAGCAGGCAATCAAATGGTAGAGTCTAGAATGAATATATTTAAGTTTAGCTCGAACATTTAAAATTCCATATCCATAACTCAAAATCAATTAAATATTATTCAACAACTTAAGCCTTTATCAACCATACATTCAAAACTTCAGTGAAAATGATTTTGTTTTAAGACTATCAGGTTGAGGTTTCAAACCCAACCTTTAGCTTGGAAAAAAAAATTGCATGTAGATTCAAACCCATAGTTGACAAAATATTATCAAAATGCATAAGGCATATTAACAAAGAATTAATTGATAAATCATCGGACTTTATGGGTTTTAACCTTCTAAAAAATATACTACATCTAACCCAAGAAAATTTACTTCAATTACTCATCCCCAGTCAACAAACAACTAAGAAAAAATTGAGTATTCAACCAAAATGTCACTTGTAAAACTATAATTGTGGGAAACCAAAATAACACCAAGATAAGTTGAACCCGGGTAATTTTCCATATAAACTTTACTAGGTTGTTTCCACAATAAACAAAATTGATGACTTGCAACAAAAAAGATGGGAAATGAGTGAATGAATGTAAAATTTATTGGCTACAGAGCTTTATTTCAAAATTCTTCAACATAATGAGAGAACAATGGAAAGAAGTATACTCAAAACCAGTCCAAACAGAGCCACCATAAATTATAATTGCAAAGAAAATATATATTTGATGGATAAACAAGCTGGCATTTTGCTTACCTGTAACCAAGTGCTTTAAATCCTTTACAAAAACAGTTTCAAATAGTTATCAAACCACCAGGATCGAGCTTTCTTACCAGGTTCGTATTGTAACTTCTCCCAAGAGCAATGAAAAATAATATGTCGAAATTCAAAATGAGGGTAGTATACGCAAGGTGATGGGTTAATGCCCACGTCCTTGTGAATTGAATGCATGGATAGCCTCACGTTAACCCAAATCCACAAGTTGTTGTAACCCATGCCATGTCATATTTCCACTTTCCAACGAGTGCCATGACATCCAACCAAAAATAAGAATGAGTACCAAGTATGTAGGAGAACCATGTGCCATATCCATGTGTATCACATCACAAACAAATTTATCGACTTAACGAGAAATATGACCTCAAAACGAGAACTCTAGCCCTTAAAACCCATATTTTTTCATTAAAAACATGAAAATCAATCCCCAAATAAAAAAGTGGTGCTACCGGTAGCACTATTTTTCTAACGAGGTCAAAATTACAACATTTTTCAAGCATGGCCTCCAAAATGCATACAGTAGCTCAGAAAAACCTTAAAATCAACACCCAAATAAAAAAAGTGGTGCTACTAGTAGCACCATTTTTTCTAATGGGTTCAAAATTACAACAATTTCCAAGCGTGGCCTTCAAAACTCATACAGTAGCTCAAAAAAACATTAAAATCAACACCTAAATAAAAAAAATGATGTTACCTAAAACAAAATGTTTTTTTTCTAAACATTAAAATTATAGCTAATTACGACCTAATTGAAATTGTGGCCTTGACAGCATATCTCTATGCAAATAAAAAACCCAAAATTGGATCCTAAATGGTCACTTAAAAAATTATTTACTAACT
>JASDQU010262890.1:0-12216 GCA_032191745.1 Picea mariana | reverse complement strand
ATAAACTTTAAATAAAATCTATAGGATTCAAGATGATGATGTCAACCATAGAGATAAATATTTTTGAAGGCTAAATTCATAACTCTTATTTTGTTATTTTAATTATTGTTTTATTATTTTCCTTAGGATATCCATTTTAATGTCCAATAAATAAAGATGAGAATTATAAAATATTTTAAAAATTTTATATTTTTAAATTAATTTTTTTATTAAAAGATATTTAAAAAAAAAATTGATAATAGTAATACACCCATTATAAATCATAAATATTGAATTTCAAATTTTCAATTTTATTTATTTTTTAAATTAAATTAAATTTAATATACAATATATTAAAAACATTATAAAAACTTTGCAAAGTAAAAAAAAATCAAAGTCAATGAACTTTGACTTGGGATCAATCAATTACTATATATAGTGCTATATGCAAATATAATAATATAATAATTGGAAGTTAATGTTATCTAAAATTAATGTTATGATGTAATTATTAAATTACATGATATGTGATGAACATTATGGTCGTTTAATTTAGTTTTTTTCTAATCAAAATATTTGTAACTATAAAGTTAATAAATTTAAAAGTTATATTTATAATATAAGTTACTGTATTTGGAAATCAATAAAAAAGAAATTATTCTTCTAAATCTTACTATAAAAGTTAATTTTTAATATAAAAATTATAATTTGAAATAATAAAATTTCAACTTTAAATATCACTATAACAAAAATATACATATTAAATCAAATTTTATTATTTTATTTTTATATCCTTCTTCATCCCTTTCCATAAAAACAAATATTTTAAATTGCATTCATCTTTTTGACTCCGATTGAGCCATAGATACTACTCTATGAGCTTCCTATAATATCAACTTGCACATTTCTTCATTTGGCGATATGTAAATCCTTTCATTAAATCGTAAAAATATATCATCGTCCAAGAAATATCTTGCATACTTTGGAAATTGCATAAATTTGTTCTCTATATCAAATTTTACTTCTTTATACCATTCGTCCTCAAAATGTAAACTTAAAATCTTCCCTTAAATTTGTTTTGAAGGGTATAACCGAGAATATACATGGTCCATGACTTGAGGCATCTGCGACTCTATTTAATGTGACTTTGATATAAGTTATATCGAAATCAAATTCACTTAATAGTTCCAACCATCTTCTTTTTCTGGTTGAAGCTTCGTTGAGTAAAAATGTGTTGTAATCCATGATGATCTATTTTTAATTTTATTTTTCTTCCTTCCTAAAAGATAGTGTTTCCATATTCTCAATGTATGTACTATCATTGGTTGGCTCTCTCATTAGTATTAACATATATATATATTTATTTACCGTTTGATATATCACTAATAATTTATATTAACAACCTTCTTATGATAATCTTAACACGGGGATCAAAATGTCAAGAAAATTAAAACAAGAACGCAGTTCCACTCTCTCAGAAAACTCTATAGCATAAGCAATGAATAGTTTAGTATGTACTATCACCAAAAGTTCTACATCATACATCACATAGTTCTAGTTCTCTTCTCTTGATGGGGTCAAATTTTCCTTTAAGCGTAAGCGATTTCTCTACCCTTCAGCATGAATACTTCGCCCAATCCTTCCTTTGATGCATTAGTGCATACCAATAAATATTGATCCATATTAGGTACTTTCAAAATTGGTATTATTTTGTGATTCTAATGTATTTGCAGTTATAAACCTTAGTTGGCATGTTTCAAAATCCCATGTGCATGTATATTGTAAAATGTTATGGAAAAAACATATAAAAAACAACATCACTTCATTTGAAACTTTTTCCTAGCTTTGCTATATAAGATCATTTTCTGCAGAGAATGCATAAGATTGATGGAGGATGCTAAGAACCTCATCAATTACCTTGGAAATTGGTATTTCCAAGAATACCTTACTTATTTGAGAATATGTGGTGCAACTACAAAACTTCATCTTTTACCTAAATATATATCTGGTAGAGTTGTTTTAGAAAATATAGCATATGAGACTATGCTTCAAGGTTTCAATGCTTCCTTTTTGAAGGAAGTTAAGAAAACGATTTTCATTTTCTTTAATTTAAGTTTGGGTCATCATTTATTAAATGATTCAAAACACGATTGAAAAGAAGCTAGCACTCTTCTTGAATATAGGTTTCCTCTTGAACAATTTAGAAGACATGATCCCAAAGACCTTGTAGATAAACACTATGACCTAATATTTTTATTTTGACCATACACTCATGAATGTTGGAAATATTAATTGCCTTTTGAAAATGTCAAAGATTGGAATGAGGTCTAATTAAAGCAACACCACCCTCGTTTATTAGTCTTCAACACTTTTTCTCTCGAAAAACAAATGGATGAGATAACTAGGAAAAATGCAAAGGTAGAAATAATTAATAAAGAAATGAAGGAGGATATGAGAATTGAGTATACTATACTTCAAGAGGAAGCCAATTTTTTTTTATATATGATGAATACATTAGGAAACGAAAAGAAGAGAATCTGAAGAGGAAAAGTGAGGAGTTAAGGAAGAGAAAAGAGGAAGAAGTTGTATAGTTAGAATTGGATAAGATAAAAGCCTTTGAAGTTGAGAAAAGGAAGAAGGAATTGTAGGAAGCTCAATAGAATCCACTACACAATGAATAAATTAAAATAAATTTGAAAGAATAAATAATTTTGTAGGAAAAAGATGTGAGGAAGATACATGAATAAATTACAAAAGTAGCACCACAACATCATGATATTTATCATATTCAATGCACTATCAACTGTAGTACATAAAATAATCTGCATGTTATACATAAAATAATCTGCATGTTATGAAAATGAACAATTTAGAAGCAGAGTCTTTGCTCTTACTCATCCACACACATATCATCATTTTTAGACGCATGTTATGAAAATGAACAATTTAGAAGCAGAGTCTTTGCTCTTACTCATCCACACACATATCATCATCTTTAAACACATATCATCATCTTTAAACACATGTTATGAAAATGAACAATTTAGAAGCAGAGTCTTTGCTCTTACTCATCCACACACATATCATCATCTTTAGACACTGTTGTATTGCATTTATGAGTGCTCATTTAGTACATAGTGACACCACTTAATATTGTTATTATTCCACATCAATGCACCAAACAATGGTGCTACTATTCCATGCTCTCACACCACATGTTGTAGGAAAACATAATCTCAACATATCGATGCCCCAATTACACATAAGAACCCCTACGATGGTGCACTGAATAATCCATATGTGCATTGACATTGTAACGCATTGTTATTAGTCCCTACCAAAGGAAAGAAGGGACTTAGCGTTTGATACAACTTTGATCGTCAATTAATTTGTGATTGAGTTTTAATATATTTGTTATATCCCTAACTTTGTATCATAGGTTGTAATTTTTCATATTAAATATTTTAATAAAAATTATTTATCTACCACCACCTGCATAACTATGTTAGGTGGATTCCCACCATAGAAGTAACTATGTTAGGTGGATTTGCACCATAGAAGTAACTATGTTGATGGTTACACACTTATTTCCGTAAGTTATTTGTTTATTCAGTAAGTATTTGTGGACTTTCTGGAACTGCTACTGCTAGGTATGACTCTTAACTACTCCATTTCCCAAGTACTTCTCGATTCCTTAACTAGAATTCCCATTACCAGTTGTACTAAGGCTCATGGAAGAAGAATTCAACCCCAGTGGGGATGGGGAGGAGCTGAAACTGTCGACATTAATGGAGGCCGAGAGCATAAGGGGATTGCATAGCTTCATCAAGTGCGATTGTGATGTCATGAAAAGATTGAAGCTCCAGAAAGCGGCGGGGAAGGATCTTTTGAATCACGTAATTCGCAACACCGTGGCGGAGATTCTGGCCGGAGAAGCGTATCTCAGAAATCTCCACAACAAGATGAGGATCGACAAGCTCATAAATGACCGCGAGACCGTCGGAGTAATGCTGGCGGTCCAGACGCTCTGGTTCAACTCCATTCTTGAGGCCGCTCTGCATCATTGTTAAATACAAGAAATTTACATATTGTATACTCGGGTATCCCTTTCTATTGTAATCCCCCATGCTTGAGTGAAAACTTTTGTCTGCATTCAAATTTCCCAGTCGATGAGTTCATTAATCATTTGATGATATAATGATAGGAAAAAAAACAATGAATCAGTCCTATTCTTTGCCGTACCTTTTGCATTCATCAACAATATCTATATGAATACCAGAAGATTTGGAAGTAGAGGGATTCATCACACCACATCACAGACGCGAGCATAAGCATTTTTCCATTGCAATGCTTTTGAGAGATGCACAACATTTATTCGAAGGGTGGTTCTTGTGACATCCAATATATTTGAGCAACAACACAGGGCTGCAGCGAGAACATGAATGAGGCACTGCAGCTGCACCCTCAGCCCTGTTAATAAATTCAAAATACAACACAAATGTCGTGAGACATATTGTAACCCAGTACAAATTTATCCATTGCCCTCCCTTCATAGTACTTATAGTAATATAATTTATATTGGAGCTTCAATGGGAATTGTGTAAGCGCAAAACCTATAAGGGTAACGAGGAAGTCGCGGGTATACATAGAGAGTAACGGAGGGCCCTCTGGTTAGATTTCCAGTCACTATGATAGATTTGATTTGATTCCTCAACTAAAATTCCCATTACCAATTGTACTAAGGAACATGGAAGAAAAATTCAAGCCCAGTGGGGATGGGGATGAGGATCCGCCTTCACATCAACCATGTATTCAATATTATAATCATCCTCCGCCTTCACATCAGTCGATGCCATATTGAAATATTCAGAAACTAGTTGCTGATTCTCCCTTGCAACCTCCATGTCCGGGAACTCTATGCTATTGTAATCAACAGGCCCCAAGTCCTCCGCACTACGATCGAGCAACAGAAGTTCTGAGATTATAGAAGACAGAGACAACGCCAAATTGGATCCAGAAAATGAGTTCCCCTGATGCTCTGACAAAGTCGATCCATGATACAACAAATATTGAAAATCCAAAGCCGGCCTAAAACCACACCTATTCGAAGCACCACCAGCGAAGGGCATAACTGTAAAGGAAGGCAACAATTACTGGTTCTCCCAACTAGCTGGGAATGGACCGACCAACCTAAGGCTGATATATGCCTGAAGACATGAAGCCAGGCGCAAAAACAAGAAGATTGAAGGAAGAGGACAGGAAGGGGGTCTTCCTGGTGCTAAAATTGGTAGTTCGACAAAAAACAGGGATGGAAAATTGTCTAAAATCTGGGTGAAAATGGAATAATTCTTTTGGAGTGTTACAAGTGAGTATGTCATGGTCATGACTAAAATGTATTGACTCGATTCTTATCAATTTGAATGACTGAAATTGGAGGATATGTCCATGCGCTGAAGCACTTGCATGGTTATCCATCTGGCTTGGCATGGTTTCCATGTGATTATCCGTCTGGCTTGGCACTTGCATGGTTAATTTTTGTGCCATGTGAATTATCCATCTGGCTTGATATCATATTTCGACTATATATCTCACCATCATGCATTGGATGAAAGTGGAACCCATGCCTCAAAATATCAAATGTAATATGCAGGGCGTCTTGGTTGTGGCAAGAGTTGTTCGGTGGGAGAGCCATTCCTATCTATTCTAACTTATAAGTGACGAGGTCCATTCCCATTGGCATCAAAGGTTCAACCAACACAGGGTTTGGAACTCATATTCCTTGGAGATCACTACTTTTTGAACTGATTTCGCTACTGGAACTTGCGGCCAGGGCTGGAACTTGCGGCCAGGGCTCTCTGTGTCATCTGATACATCCCAAGTACGTTGAAATTGGATTCCTCCTAGCAATTAAGTTCAGACAATATTTTCCATGGGAAAAATGGTATGAAACATAGGTTTTACGGAGAAAATTTGTGCAAGATGGGGGTTTTGCGGAGAAATTACATCCAACATTTGTGAAGTTATGAATGCAACGTGGCATCCAGAGTTTGAAGGGAAGAAATTCGATTTGTGCTCGTTACAGTCTTCCTGAGCTGTTATTGCGTTGTATTTTATTGTCATTTGGGGTTTATCAAGGTTTTGAATGGGTATGTTGGGCTTCAGAAATGATTTCCAGGGGATTTTTAGTTGATTATCCGGATTGATAGGTTCCAGCCTGGTATTAAAAATCATGAAATTCACAATTAATTGATATCTCTAAGATTAGTTGAGTATAAGATTTTTGGATTTTTTTGTTGTGTAAAGAGGATTTGCAGTAGAGGTGGCAGTTTTGGGTGTATTAAAATGTACGATAATGTCTTCCTTCAATCTTGATATTTTTTGTTTTTTTTCCTAAAGGCTCTATCTTTTAGAGGTTGCGTACATTTCTCCGTTTTTGAGCATTTGTATCTCGTTTTCTATGTCGAGTATCTCACTTGTATATCTTTTAGAGGTTGCATACATTTCTCCGTTTTTGAGCATTTGTTTCTAGTTTTCTATGTCGAGTATCTCACTTGCTATGTCATGTATCTTTGCACGACAATGGATCTCCAGATGTTTGAAAATATTGAAATAAACTTGCATAGATTCAATATATCTGTATTGCAAAGTGTGGAAAAATATTGAGCTTATTCTATATAAATATTTCATTTTGTATTAATATAGTTTTTATTTATTTTTCTAAAATGTATTTTATATTTTGGTACCAATCAACGAAAAATACATTAAGATTCAAGAATGATATATCATGGAGATGGAGTGTGAACAGACATATTTCACTCCTTACATTAGCAAGGAGAGCTAACATATATGCTTTTTGTACTGTTGGTTCTATAGATTTCTTTATTATTATTGCCAAATTACCATAGTAGAATTCTATGTAAAGTGGACATTTGAGAAGTGAAAGATCCAAAATCTACAAAACCTAAATTGATTAATTGGACTCCAGGGTTATTTTGTCCAATTTTTTAAGAAACTAAGATCTAAAGTGAAATAAAATTGTAGTGTTTGACAAGAGTTTTCCAAAAAGCCCAAAAATTGCAGTTTAAACAATCTTGTCTAAAGTCACACCATTTTCCTGAAATTTTATGTTTCTGAGTTTCATTATGAAGAGACCTAGATCTTGCCTCCTCCCTTGGAAGATATTTTACTTTAGGGAGATGAATTTTGGGCTTCCTTATTGCACATTTTGGCATGCTGTACTTTTCATTCCTATTGATCTATTTTGGTCATTAGTGGAATAAAGATATCCTTGTAGAATTTATCATACATGAGTATTATCATAGTTGCATAACTCCTGCAACTTGGAATCAAGATATCATAAAAATATCACTTTGAAGGCAATAGTATTTTCTATTTTCAAACTTGCCTCGACAAGGACTACACTGCTATACAACACTTGTTTGTGATTAAAGATGTGTTTTTATGGATATTATCCATTAGTAGTACTACGCTGCTATACAACACTTGTTTGTGATTAAAGATGTGTTTTTATGGATATTATCCATTAGTAGTAATGGTGCTCTGTGGCATTCTTTACCACAGTGGATAGTGCAATAAATTTGTGTGACAGTCATATTCAAATGATCAATAAACTTATAACGATGCATAACACTTTCAATGGTGTAGCCTATAAATGCATTGTTAAATGGTGCATGAAAAAATAAAAGGTTGAACTAATGACATTTGTCTTAAAAAAAAAACTTGATTTTACAAATAGAATTGGAAAAAAAACTAGTGAAAATGTAAATTAATTTATGGCGAACAAATTACCTAGTCACTCCTCTGCCATGGAGGCATGGTTTCCTTAGAAATAAATAAAAATAAATAAATCTAATGGTTCTAAAAAAATGGAAAACAAACTCAAGTTGATTGTGGATGAAGATTTCATATGAATTCTAATGATATATAAGGAAAAGTCAATGAGGTAGTTATATGGGAGTTGAATTGGTGCTTGAAGGTGTGAGAAGCATTAGAGGACAAAAAAATGAAAAATAGGTTTAGCATACTTATTTTTATTTTACGCTACCACTGTGTGCTTGATATCTCAACAAACTGATGTGCTTATATGTATAGGACACATTGCTAAGATTTTTTTTGTTATTAAAAATTTCAATGCTACAATAGTGCACTTTGTATGTTACACATTGATTCATCTATAGGTTTATTAAGCATAACATAATATTTTTTCAAATATCTTTTTCAAATAAAATTTGGATTTTTTTTTAGCTATGATGCACCTTTTCCAAGTGCACGAGTGTTGGATTATGTTTAATGAGCACCCATGAATTTATATGTTTAGTCACACCATGTGGAATTTTTAAAAATATCATGGTTTACAAAATTCAAATGTGAGATGCCATTTTTTGAATTTTTTTGTGCGAGGTGATTATATATGAAAAAAAAAATAATATTTTTTTTAAGATAACCGAGTCTTATATTAATACTATACCAAAAAAACTATTATAACCATGTTCAACTATGGCATGCATTTGGGAAAACCAATACCATAAAAAGTTAGAGAAAAATCAGTCTTTTCAATCTAGATAAACCCATTTACTTTCAAGTATTGATAAAAACAAATATAGATAGTACTGATAGAATTATAGAAAATAAAATATAATAACTATAATGGAGTAACAAATCCAATCATAAAAAAAATATAAGGGAACATAATTTGATTGGAAAGCCTACTTGGCTTGGTGTCTATGTCAGCTCATTCTATGACTTTTCTAATGGTAGGGGATCTTCATCGATGAGAATCAAATTGAAAGGTGTAATTCCTGACCCTTGAGTACTCTTAGGAGATGAAAAATGATCACTTTCATTTCTTTGGGCAATGGACACTATGATATCAATGCCAAATACTGCTTTAAAAATGGTTTCATTTTTTTTCTTCTATCAATCCTAGTTTATGGAGGATGGCTTGTTGTCGAAGCCAATTTTTCTCCATAGTTTGAGCTATGAATGCTTTGTTCAACCAAAATATTTCGATTATCTTAAATATTTTTGTATCCCTCATTAGAGAGCAACCCAGATTAGGAATCCATCTTCTGAATTAAGCTTCAATTTGATTTTTAAATAGCCTCTTTATTTTTTGCAAAACTGAGTTCTACAATTGAGCCATCTCTTCTTTGAACTCAAAAGATAACCTCTCGTAGAAATCCTTTCCCATCTTCATGGAATCCTTTTAGGATTTGGAAAAACACTTGGAAGGATTTTGAGGGGTAGGGTTTTTGGTTTCATGTCTGGAGCCCCCACAAAGCCATTTCTTTCTAGGATTAGGTTTGATTTCACTATGCAAATTCAACATGTTTAGATGCCACAGGTGGACATGAGTCTTGGGTAATAGGGGAAACCAATGAAAACAATGTTGGATACTAGAAGCTGTGGGAGACCAAGTTAGAGGGGGTTTAGAAGGAGCATTATCAGGAGTCAAGGTTGAGACTTGATATAGGGGAAAGTAGCTCCTAATATAATTCACCATGTGATCACAGATAGTCTATCTTAAACCTTGAGAATAAAAAAATTATAGAAGAAAAAATAGGGAAATAAAATTGGAGAGGAATGAAATGGAAAACATGGATTGTAGAAAAATAAAATTTAATGACAATCTCAAAGCTATGTTAGACTATGTTTTCATTCATGTCAAAGGGTTGATGACAAGTAGTGTCATAGTGATGTGTTTTCATTGATATGAAGATGGATTGATAATGATGTATGTCATTAATGTATGATGTCATAGATGGATTGATATGTTAGCAATGATGTAAAGGTTGATCATTGTTGTATCATTGTATCATTGATGTCTTTTCATGGTTGATAGGAAGTACCAAATGGATGAACTCCAAATTTGTCCCCTAATGGTGAAAGTCCTCACAGGAAGATGCTTTGTGAAGTCCAAATGGTTAAGTGGTTGAGTAGTCCTAGTAGTATGGTTAGGGAACCTAAGTTTGGTTGAGAAATAATGTAATGAAGATCAATGAATTTTCAAGTGAGACTATTCTAGATGGATAATTCTCTTCATGCCATTTTCAGTGATATGTGGCACATCACATAGTTCCTCATAGTTAGGGAGATATGGCCTTTAGAATTTGGAGAAACCTCATGAGTTGTCTAGAAGCTCTAGAAGGTCAAATAAGTCAAAGTAATCTAGAAGCTCCTAGAAGAAGTTGACTAGTCAAAGTGGTTATTCATTGGTTAAGTGGTTGCAATACAAAAATAATTAAAATTAAATTAGTTGCAACTAGAAGTGGAGAGTTTACTATTTGTGGTAAAGTGGTTGTAAGTGGAAAAAGTGGTTAGAAGTGGGTTAGCTCCAAAAGAAGGAAGTTGGTTAGAGGATAACCCCTAGAGGAAAATGCTTGGAGAAGTATAAATAAGCGAGGAAGGGTCTCTTATGAAAATGAATCTTTTGAGCACATTGAAGATCTATTTTTGGTGGAAGGTTCATTGTAGGCAATCATGGATGCATCAGAAGTTACACAAGTATGAGGTAGCTAGGAGATTTGACAACGAAAGTTGCAATGCTTCAAAAATCCCCTAGTTCTAAAGTGTATGCAGGATGATAGTGGAAGAGGTCGCGTACATATGCGGGCTACAAAAATACAGGATGCGTACATATGCGGTCTGAAGAGAGGAAATGTCATGTGCATATGGGAAGATTCACGTACATATGGGAAGAGGAAAGCATACATCAAAAAAGAATCTCTACTTTGAAATAATTACACAATGCCGAAGGATTATTACCATATTAAGAACATATTAGATTCTTAACATTGCATTAACATTTAATTACTTGAGAGGTTTTATCAAAGCTCAAATGTAAAATGCTTAATCATGCTACCTACATGAATGCCTTCGGAGATTACCATATTCTTTTTTTAAACTATTTCCAGGTATCAAAACTTTAAGTCATAGAGATCAGGTCCTGAGAGGTTAGAATGAAAATGAGTCTGGTTTAACGCTAGAAATGTTGAATCTTTGTAAGTGAAATGCTTAAGAGGAGGTTAATTGAAGCAATGAGATATGAAAATATTAATTTACCTATGGAATCCTACCTTTGAATTGTAACAATAAAGGTAGATATATCAATTAAGGAATGGGAAGAAAGATGATTCAATATATATTATTGACATTATTTATTTTCTTAGGTTATATATTTATTGGAATAATAGAACAAAATGAATTCATAGTGAAAAAATCTGCAACAAAGATTAAGAAACAACGTTTGAAGGATGATTGATCTTAATTATGTTAATTTTACACTTCCAAGAAGATGTGCTGTAACACCCTGTTTCCCCCAGTCTGTAAAAATAACTATATTGGCCAAGAACTATGGCAAACTCAAAGACGTGAATGTTTGATTTGACGAACCTTTTTATAAAAGGTTGATGAATGTAAATTATGTTATGAATATGTGTTGCATGGCTGCTGGGAGGGGGGATGTGCTAAAACAGACCACGATGGATAATGAGAGGTGGTGGAAGGGACCTGGAATGGTTGTGTTAACTTCCACCGAGCTAATACCGTACTGGTTTTACTTGCTCAAAGACCAAAGCAACTCTCTGACCCAGGAATGGATTTTTCGTTAGATTGGTAGGTGGGGAGGCTCCTCAAGATTTAATGAGGGGATGGGGGTGAACCGCCCATCCGTAAAAACTCCCAGACCTGACCGCCGATGGGGAAATTCGCACCACATGCAATCTTGTAGAGGAAAAAGGCAATAGAGGAAGTGTGGTAAGGGGAGAGGAGGGAACACACATGACAGGGATCATGGGGGAGAACTGGAGAAACTCTGGAAACACAGGGAGTTCTGAATAGAGGAGAAGGAGAGTAACCTTCATCATTGACTTCCATTGAGCTGGAAGTAGAAAACTGAATCTCCAAGCATCGTGGTCTAGCTTGGGGGTGGCTAGTGGTAAATCCGTCTGGATTCACTGAGCCTACAGTTGGGTGGAAACGAGCACCCCTCTCAGTAGCCGCTTCATGTCTGGTGTTTTCTGATAAGTGTTATGTCTTGTATTTTGAATTGCATATCCCGAATGCATGCTCATGTTTTATACACTCATAAATGGTTTCTGTATAGAAGTGTTTGCCTTGTGTTTTGATTTGAGGTAATGGATGCATGCTTATACTAGTATAATCATAATCGGTTATGTATAGAATGAGTAAGTTCAGAATGCGAGTCAGTTTCCCTTA
>JASDQU010262886.1:2588-15522 GCA_032191745.1 Picea mariana | reverse complement strand
TTGTTTTTATTTTTGTTCCTATGCTCATAGTTTCATTTAGTTTTTGTTTAATTCTTGTTAATAGCTTTGTTGTTTTCTTTCTAACTTTTTACCATACAGCTGTCATGACTAGCAGAGCCCAACTAGGCATGTAAGCACTGACTTTTTGCTCATCAAACGACGAAAAGAGTGAAAATAGTGTTCATTGTACAAATTAAATAATATTCATGTTACATATGGTTCAACACACCTCACAATCATCCATTATGGACAATCCTCTTATTATTGTGGTCATTTTGGAACTTTGAATACTTTTCAATGTTTGGAGAAATATTGTTATTAGCATTATATGAAGAAGCACGTTGAATATGTTATTAGAAGATGTGCCTTGTGCAATCAATCTAAACCTTAACCTTCCCATAAATGTTGTTGTGGTTGCATTATTTTTCATCAATGCACCCTTGTTTCAAATCAAACATGGAATTAGAGAATAATTCATATGTAGTTATTGAAGTTTACATACAATTTATGGTTAATAATCACTTTCAAATCAAGAAATAAATGGATGACAATTGGAAAATTTGTAAGGCACATATTGATGCAAGAGTTTCTGATCTTAATGGCAATGTCAAGAGTATGGATAGATAGAGTGGTAATGTTCAAGTTTCACCTTATAAAAGGGCATGCATTACCCAAGCATGATCCTTATTTAGGAATGGTTGCACTAGTTTCAAGGGAAAATATGCATGTGTATTACATGAAGCTTTGTCTCAAGCCTTCCATCATATTTGTCAAATAATCTACTAGGTCTTCATCTCCTTCCCTATTTTATAGTGCTTAATCCATCTCCACCGCTTTGAACCACTGGTCGTTGTTTCTGGAAAGTTAAGTTGAAGATGTTATAGGAAAAATGAACACTTTAATTGAAACAACCTTGATTCAATACGATGATAACGATGATGACAAATACGATAATCATGGATAACTTCATCTCCTTCACAATTAGGTTCTAATTTTTTTTTTTGATTGTCAAATTATTTGTGTGAGTCGTATTTGAGTCTTGAAACCCTCGGATACTGTCAATGCATGAATCTACTATAACCATGTCAAATTTTAGTGCAAACAGGCAAAAACTAAAAAAAAAAAAATCAACATTGGGCCCATTCACAAGTCACTCTGCATGGGGTCCAATAAAAGAATAATTTTCAGTAATTGGTAATTAATGGAAAACCTTGAAAAATGTTAGACGAACCAAAGTTAAAATTGGAAATGATGGTATAAACATGAATGATATTCTCTTGGTTTCAAGAATAATATATACTCTATTAAACAAGGCCAACCACGTGAAGGTGGAAGCTCATATGGCCCATCCCCCCCACTCACATCACTCTCAATTCTCCAATACCCAATTTATCTACTATAAAATATTTGAAAGAAACATAGTAAGAATCAAACATAGAAACTAATTATAAGAAAACTACAAACATTTAAGGTAAATGAAAGAGAAAAAATCAATTGAACACATATAAATACATACCTCCTGCATTTAAACATTTTGATATCATTAATCTTCTTCGAGTTCATCCAACTCAACATCTGTATCATCCACTTCAAAATTGATGTTGTAATAATTGGCCATATCAACATCATCATCAATGTCATCATTTCCAATCATATCATTGTCTATATCATCATCAGGAACATTGTCTCCTAAATTTGGTTCCACTTCTTCAAGTTCTTCATCTAAAACATCGTCTATATCATCTTCATCCAAAAAATTGTCTAGAACATCTCCTTCAAATTCTACAACACCTTCATCTGACACATGAACTAACTGATCCTCTACATCATCTTCTTCTGCTACATTATACTTTACCATCCTTCCTCTTGTATCATATCTAACAACACATGACCAACCCCCTCTACTTGGAACCTCTGAGTAAAATACTTGTTCGCATTGGCTTGGAAGGACATAGGGCTCTAATCCTGGCTCAGCATTCCTTGTATTAACCATGGTAAATTTGTTAGCATGTTGATTAGTAGTTCTATCAGGATCACATTCATTCATCTGTAGCTTGTACCATTTTACGTCAAACATAACTAATTTGAAGGATTTAAAGTCACACTCAAGTATATCATCCAAAAACCCATAGTATCTATTTCTAGAGACTTTTGTATGTCTGTCACTTCTAGAGGAAACATTAGTAACCTGAAATACTGCAGTTATCCCACTATTAGAAGTTTTCATCTTTTCATCCAACTTTTTGATGCGAAATTTAAGGCCATTGCACCACATAGCCTTGTGGTGTTTCAACTGAAATATTCCAAACACGTAAAAAATGCATTGTCAATTGATAAACATATTTATACTTGGAAATTACAAAAATTTATAAGAAAAAAAACACGCCATATACACCAAAATAATATTAAAAAATACTAAATAATATGGGTGAATATGTTTACCTATTTATCTTTTAAACCATATGCTAAATCAATTTCCCTATGTGTAAGATTGGTGTTTCCTTTACATTCAAATTCTTTGACCAATGTAACCACACCAAACCATGATAACCTACCATTATTAGATCGTATACATCGTTCAATCCATACCTTCATCCAACCAATATTGTTTGCAATTTATAAATGTATTGCAACCCACTCTCTACCAGTTGTATTGAAATAAAACAATATTTCACATATAATTAGTTACCATGGTATACCTTCATAATAATGGATTGTGCAAGAAGACTAAAAATTAAATAAGTACGATATACATAAAAAAAAAAAAAAAAGAGTCAAATGTATTATAAATTTCCACCATCTACTTACATGTCACTTTCCTCATTCTACCTTTCCCCAATAGGTTCTCCCCTTCAAATTTGTTGATGAAGTTGACATCCCAAATGCGATCCACATTTATACTTGCAGATATTTTAGGAAGATGTTGAATAATATAAATCATGGTCTAACATATCATATATCCCTTTACCATAGAACCCTCAGGACATTCTCTTTGTCTAACCAAAGCCTTCAATGATTTCAAGTGCCTCTCAACCATCCACATTGACCTTATGTGTACAGGTCCACACTTTTCAATCTTCTCAACTTGGTGTACGAAGTAGTGTTCGTGCATTGAAAAATGTCAGAGGTAGATACTTTTGCATTTCACCCATTAGATGAGGAATTTGTAACCTCCAATATTTTATATCTTCTTTATAGATTTCTTTAGATGAAAACCATCTACAAATTATGCAAGCAAATCACATGTTTCAACAAAAAAGTATATAGTACTACATTACAAGTAAAACACATGCAGTGAAATATAAGTTGTACAATGAATTGAAAAAATTACACTTTGCATATAAATCGTCACTTACCTCATGTATTTTTAGAGATCATATATAACTTGTTTGATATTGTTGTCAAAGTTGTCTGGGAGAGATAGAGGTAGAATATACTATAACATAAAAAAAATGAATCATTATTTATCCACAAATTAGTAGATTAAAAAAAACATGAACAAGATGTTTCACCAATATAGAAATATATATACCAAAATAATTACCTTAATCAAGGTATTCCAATCATGATTTTTTACCCCACCTAATTCACCTTTCTTTGTAAGGATATTCTTTATGTTTGAAGAAAATCTAGTGGGAAATTTAATTTTTTCAATAACCTCTTTTACATCCTTGCTTTGTTGTTCTATCAATAACCATGGAAGGACGCTTATATTTTTTCCTTCTGCATCATTATTTGAATGAATGACACTTTTCATTACATGATTAGCCTCCTTAATGTAATTACAAATATTGACATTTTTTCTTTCTCACTCCTTCCATCTAAGATTCTCCATAATGTTTTTGTTACATTCTTCCCGATGTGCATTGTATCAAACAAATGAACAATTTCTAGGTGTTCATAGTAGGGGATCCTACTAAATTGTACAGGATAACTTTTCATTCCTTGTGGAAGTGCCCCATTATTAATGCCTTCATGATGACCTTCAAGGTGAAGCATATAAATTAAAGATATTGCAACAATACTTGTCAATTAGTACAATGAACAAAATGAAATAAAAAAATAAAATATTACAAACATTTCATGTATGATACATGATAGACGATTTGATCCAACATACCTTGGCGATTTCTATTATATTGCAACTTCCATAGACGAGGTGTCATTCTCCGTGGTTTTAATCCATTCTCTTCGTTACCACTGAAAATATGTTTCTCGGTACTTGGATACCTATGGTTCTTAGAGAGGAAATGTCTATACTCATCAAACACCTCCTTTCCTAAACTTCTTGAACGACGCAATTTCATCTTAGGACCAAAAACTGGACATGGAAATTTACCCTTTGTTTGAAGACCTGCAAGAGATGGATTAAATTTTATATCATTAATTATTCACAATATGTTTAATGAAGGGATTATATAAAGAACATACATGATATGAACTTCATAAAATTAAATGTTATTAAAGCGCAATGCAATGTTATAACACACCACAGAAATGTGTTAGTCCTGGGGCATCATGAATTGTCCATACAAGCATTGTATGAAATTTAAATTCCCTTTGTGCACCTACTAGTCTAGAGATACCATACATAGTGATTCCCTTCCATAACTATAGTAACTCATTAATAAGAGTCTCGATATACACATTCATATCTTTGACTTGGTACTTACCTAATTGATTTAACATACAGTACATAATTACTACATATATGAGTTAATAAAAAAATGTTAAACATAATTATAAGATCACATAATTGAACATATATGAGTAAACAATAAAGTATAGGAAAAAATTATGAAACAAATAAGACAAATGAGATGTTACCCCATTAAATAAAATTATTCTAAACAAATACCTGGAACAATCATTTCCAACATTATGTGCTCCCTCTTTATTGACATCCATGGAGGAATATTATCGTTGATTAAAAAAAACAGGCCACATCGAGTAAGTAGATTTGAGCTGAATATTATTGTTGATAAAAAAACAGGCCACGCCAAGTAAGTAGATTTGAGCTCTCCAAATGGATTGACATCGTCACCTTCCAATGAAAGCCTAAGATTACGAGGTTCATCTTTAAAAAAAAATTGTATTTCCTCTATCTTCTTAAATGCAGATCCATCAACAGACATTCGAAGAACACCATATTTACTTTTGTTCTTTGCATGGTAATCCATAAACTATGTTATGTTTTTACACCTGAACAATTGAATCAAACGTGGAATTATGGGAATATAATGAAGAACCTTGTGAGGAACCTTTTTTATTACTTGATCGATTCGATATCTACTAATTTGAAATTTCGGGCATTCTTATTTCGACGCATGTTCTCCATAATATAGAATATGATCATCATGACATGCATGAATAAATTGATACTCCATTCCAATATATTTCATAATGGAATCTAAATATTGATATGTGCGGCATAAAAAATTTGACGTTGGTAACAAAAATCCACCTAAAAATATAAAACATAAAAAATAAATACTGGTTAATGTAAAGAATATTAATCATACATATTTCATCCAAATTTTACACCTGGTCGACTAACAATAAAAACAGAGGAAAAAATTAAACCTTTTTCATCATGTACTAAGTGTGTCAAAATATATTACATACCTTAGAAGCTGTGTCACACAAGTGTTTGACAAACCATTCATAACCTTTAAGTTCACCAACAACAATATAGTAGAGAGAATACTTGTTTTGGAGCCTTCGTAAAGAGGTTGACTTGCCTTCTCAAGTACAGGTATATCAAAAATACCATCAAGATGGTCGTCATCATCATCCACTCCAACATTATTAAATGTCTCCTGGATCAATATGTTTGTCCCATCTTCTTCAATTATGTTATTAGCATCATCATATTCTTTGATAGGATCATTAACTTGATCTTCAATATTTGCTCCATGTTCCTGAATATGTGCTTGTATAAACACGTCTTCCTCCACGGGAAGTGTCCTAGGGCATCATTCCTTTATAATTACCAAAAATCAAGTAATATTAGTGTATATAACAAATATTAAAATGATACAAACGTTTAAAAATATAATATGGGGAAAAAAAGACAACAAAGAGAAATACATTCAACCAGTGTGGCATCTCCACTTTCCATTAGTGATTTCTATTTAAAAACCCCTAACCCGGCCTAACCCTTTAATCTCTGACCCTAAACCTCTAACCCCTACTCCCTAAAACCACATTAACCTCTAAATCCCCTAGTATTATTCATGGCTTGACCATTCTTGTAAATACCTTGGTATTATTCATGCCTTGAACATATAATACTACAAAGTATAATGGCCACAAAACAATGATCAATTGTGAAACCATATTTTTGTATATTTTAGTGCTTTAAGCATGAAAATAAAAAACATCAATTAGATTCTTTAACTACAATGATACTAAATACAGATACAAATACAGAAAAGACACACACATTAATGGACACATTTTTTTACCGTAGAAAATCAATAACAGAAAACCAATAATTAATGAAGGACCGTGCTTTTTGTCTTCTTATATTATGGATATTACAATATAGATTACACAGTTTTGCAAGATTACAACAATGCTATGAGAATATTTGGTATTATATAGTCCTATACAAAATGAACATTAATATTTCATTTATATTTCATTTCATTTATGGAATTCAACATTTGCATTTCATTAAGCAGTTCATCTACTATTCACCTCATCATAAAAAGAGATTGCAAGTTTGGATATTGGTTGCATCCTTGACTAGGAGACAAAGCCATTGGTCCAACATTGTACTTGAAGGAAAAAATAGTGGATGTGACTATATTGGGTGTACTAATGGAAAGTGAAGGTGAAGTACAACACCACCATGTGCAAGTGGAATTAGATAGGTTAGGTACTTTAGCCACTAGCTACAATCACCAAGTCATGGTGAACCAATTTATAGATACATTATTTAATAATAATCCAATATGAAATATAACATACACATGTGCATCTTGTAAATTTTAGAAACAACTATGGATGTGACTAAAGTAGTTACATTGTTGGATGTGTCTAACATAGGGTGAGTAGCCCATCGTAGGAGGGGAAGTCAGAACATCCACACACACACCATAAGGGGAAAACAATGTGAAATAAATTACTTAACTAATTTTAAATTCAATAAAATTAAAACATATCATTATACATACCTCACTTACAAATTGACCATGGGAAATATCTCCTAAAAGACCATGGAAATTATAGCCACAAAACACTCATGGATGTGAATAACAACTACAACCACTGGTATATGATAGTATGCCCTCACTACCAGATAGTGTTATTCCCAACTGGGAATTGATGGTCCTAACCCACTAGTATATTATGACACCATACAGTCAATACCTCGAAAAATGTGTCATGGCATACCATCATTTGTGTCAACTAGAGCAATTATTCTTGTGTTTGTGGAAGCAACTCCTATGGAAGTGGGAATTCTAGCAAGGTCAAGGGATTAGGTATTTTTTATCTTGGTGCCTTGCATTGGCTCAGTTGTGTGGAATATCTAAACAAACATCACGGAATTCTAAGTGATGAAAATAGTTAACAATTTTCCCCAAAACACACTCTGCATACATTTTCCTCAAGACACACAGTGGGATTTCCCTATTGTTATGAGGTCACACATTAAAAATAATGTATTACCTATCCATAAAATCATCAATAAATGGTTGATAAGTGCACCATTTGATAGATATATGAGGTATGCTAGTGCTTGACATTTAACCTATATGAGGGCCCATGAAAAGGGAAAATATGTCCTCTAGTTTTCTAGTCTTTAGCTCTTTTCTTCCAATATTATCCAAACAATCTATACATTTAGGATAAATATTCTCTCTATAAGAGGTAATATTGATAATGCCTCATTTTCTTAAGTAATTATATTAATGATTTCATCTAAAAAAGTAAGCATCCAAGTGGGTATATATATCTCACCATTATTAGGTTGGATATCACTCTATTAGCTGGCTTTTTTCATTATATTCCATTGATGGTGGGGCATTTCCTTGGGGGTTTACATTATGAATTTATAGGTTTGGGATTTTTGCAACCATTTCTAACAACTACAATGAGATATTAAAAAAAAAATGTAAATGAATATAAACCAAAATTCAACAATAAACATTAATTGCAAAGAATAATAAATGGGCTTTATACCACCTACCTTGTAGAGCTTACTACCCACCAATAATTTCATAGCTCAATGCCAATTTATTTTGATAATTTTAAATTCTTGAGCTTGTAGAAGTGTAATATCCAAAATAGTGGTAGAATTTTGGGCTTAAAAATGAGGAAAAAAGCATGCAGTACATGAATAATGAAGTACACTAGTGGGAAAAAATTATTTTTATTTTATAGAAAAGGAATTCTTATTCATTCCTTTTTCATAAAACTTGTTAATAAAATAAAAATTGCACATGCATGTTAGTGAAGAAAAATATTAGGTCTCCTTGTTTGACTGATGTGAAAGATGTAACGGTTTTTCACACTTGAAACATTGTTGCTCTCATTAATTTTTTCATTTGATTGTCGAATTATTTTTTTGTTTCCTATTTGAGTCTCGAAACCCTCCCATACCATCAATGCATGCATATACTATAACCATGTCAAATTTCAGTGCATACAAGCACAAACTGAAAAAAATCAATGCTAGCCCCATTCATAGGTCACTATGCTCGGGGTCAAATTAAAGAATAATTTCCACTAATTAAAACCTTGTAATGGTGTCATTAGCATGAGTACACATAGGCCAAATATTTCATTTATAGGGTTTATGTGGTGGTTTTAGACCCTGTGCATGGTTTGTGAGTCCTAAAACTGTATTCCATTCCTTAAGACATTTGTAATTCCTCCTCATGCCATTTCCATGAATTGAAAAAGCATACCCCTTACACTCTATACCCATAAACCTTAAACCCCTTAACCACTAAACCATACCCTAAACCCTAATTAAAATCTACATTTTATGTGTACTTATTCTCTTCTTAACTTACTCTCTATTTGTTCATGTTTACGTAGAATATATCCATAAATAAAAAATAATACATTATTTTTCTTCTACATTTAACATATAAATGTTTACAAAAAAAATTACAATATAAATACATATAATGAATAACTTAAAAAGGGACAATATTCATGCCCACCTTCAAGGTGCCCATACTCACTACAATGTTTTTTAGTTTTTTTTATTAAAAGTCCCCCTCTATTATAGCCCCTGCATTTTTTACAAGGGAAATGACATTTTCGATCACCCAAAGCCTTGACCAATGCAGATCTCAAGTCTCGGCCTTGTTCTCCTGGAGGAATGTTATCTGACATTTTTCCTTACCAAACTTTCAATGATGATCATTATCTTAAAAAATCAACCTCTGTAGTTTAACTATTTCTAATGCAATTAACAAAATAAAATAAAAATTGTATTCCGACCTAAAAATATCTCTTATAAGCTATGCAAACCGTCGCTAGTATATGAACAATGTCTAACCTCTTTAATATTTTAAACTTTTTAAATTATATATCACTTTTTCATCAGACTTCCAATGGCTATTGAGCAGAGAGATGTTGCTTAACAAACAAAAATATTGATTTTGTCAATAGTTGGTAAGAAGAATCATTGACCCGTTACACCGTCGGATATCCAACAGTTAGCTACATGTAACCGTCAGATATTCGACGGTGAATACCATGTCGTCGAATAGTTGACGAACGCCGGGATGTTTTGAAAACAATTCAAAAAAAGAAAGTAAAATCCGACAGTACGATCGATTTTATCCATACTGTCGGAGTACGGCATCGGTTTTTCCGTACATATGTAGTAGTGTTAGTAGGATTTGATGTCCACTTTGGCTTCCATTTTAAACAAAGGTTATGAAAGAGTGATGGCACTGGAACTTGGTTTTTATTTCTTGGGCTCTTTTCTTGACTCCTTTTATGGTCTTCAATATCTCCTCGTTTCTCATTAGACCCAACTTCTAAGTTAGTCCACCAACCTCCTTGAAAGGTCCAAAATTGTTTGCTAGAGCCTCCATGAGGAGGGCCATGTTGTAAGAGATATCAACAACTTTCTCTTCCGGCCTCAAAAATCTCTCTTTTGTTGCATCCTAATGATTTTTATGAAATACTCATCTACCATGGCTAGGGTTTTGCAACTTCCTTCTTAATACAATTCCTAGATCAAACATATTTCCACGAATACCCCAAATAAAACTACTTCAATACAAATATGGTCTATAAATTCCATGAATATTCCACTAGAACGATTTGTCACAATAGATATTGTAATATTATGAAATCTTAGATTATGCAAGTTATTTCCTTACATCCTAGATTAATTATTACTAGTTTAGTTCTTGAATTTATGAAATAACTGAAATAAAAATGAAATAACAAGAAAATAAACACACCATCCATGCCATTGGACACAATATATTTCCTGGAAAACCCAATATGGGAGAAAACACAACTAGAAGGTGAGTCCTATGCTCTTCTCTCTTTTCTTTAGTTATGAATGAAAATATAAATAAAGGGTCACTGATTATGGAGTCTCCTATGAAACTGTGGCCTAAATAGCTACCAAAAAATCTACTTCCTGCTCTATTATGCTCTCAAATCCCACTCCTAGATGCTCTACTCAACTATGGAACAAGTACAATTCTAAAACAATGGAACTCGTTCTCCTCCTAGTGGTCTGGTATTTAACATAGCTTGATAGTTATCTAGGGTTAGGGTTTTTTCATCCTCAAGCCTCAATTAGTGATAAGGTTTTATAGCTCCTAAAATATTCTTGAAATTCCACACGTGGATATCCCCACATGTGTGATTAATGGGGGATAATGTGGCATTAACTCATACCATGGTGGTCAATAAGGTAGGTCAACTTGCAAGAATGTAACTTCTGCATATGAGCTCCAATTGAGGTGATTTTAAAGGTCTTAGTGTGTATAATAGTGTCAAGGGGTTGAGAGCAATGATTGCAATTTTTTTACCCTAGAAGTGTCATTTGATGCCTCAAAATTTCTCTAGAAGGTTTCAAACCCCAAATCTCCAAACTGGGACCTGCCACTAAAATCGGCCATACAAGCCAACTCCTCCCATTTTTCCACCTAGAAAGTACTAAGATACATGAAAAATTATACGATGATCCATTCTGGATCAAAAAAATAGTTTCAATTTGAAAATTCTAGCAGCCTTGTGGATGGGTTAAGCTAGGTTGGCTTAGGGTTTCTTGGGCTGCCTCTTGTCTTCTTCGAACTTTGTCATGTGGATCCCATACTTTGATTCTTTCACTTTTTTTGGAATTTCTCTATGGTTTTTTATATTGTTGGTTTTGAGCTTATGAAATCCATGGGAAGTGGTGATAATAGAGAATTTCAACAAGTTCTCTGTTGACATGAGGATATTACATAGGCTAGAAATATCTATTTCCTAGTAATTTCTTCAAAAATATTGATCCGAAGTGGCCTTGTTCCACTCATAACACCAATGTTATGAGTATTTGACTACTTTAGATGCACATAACTGCACATAATTGACACTATGGAAATGGAATGCAATAGACTTCGTAGTTTCTTTCTTTCTCATTGAGTGGAAAATCCTTCAATGGAATTTAACAATTAGAGAACATAAAACTCACTCCAAGTAATTTTGAAGGAAGAAGAATTAGTCCACCAGCTTCATGATCCTATGGAAATCAAAGGTCTCGGCTCCCCTCAATCCAAAAAGGGGGAAGAAGACAAAGGAATTGTTCACCAATTCCATCCTTGGTATGTATTATTATGTAATATGTGTTTTGGGTACATATGTTAGAGTGGCCACCTGTAGGCCAACATGAAACTCCTATTTTATTTAGACTTTTAAGATTTTGAATTCTTTTGTTGAGCTATGTGTAGTATTGTGGAAATTTGTTGACTTAGGAAGATGTAATCTATTTCTATCCTTGGAGAAACTTGCTTTTGAATGAATATAACATTGTGTTTCAGTTAAAGAAAACATCTTAGTTTTCTAACTAATTTCTCTTCATTACAAAGTGCACTAGGATGATTCATAGTGCATTCATGATCCTTGTAGAGAAGTTTGACCCATATCCCAGTGCCATGTATTTGGGATGTGATGTCAAGATTGGTTGAAGAATCTTGGGTTGTCAAACACAACAATACTAAGACTACATTTATCTAAGATGATATTCTTTTCCCACTTTTATTTCTTTCAATATGACATATCAGTGTTGTATTGATTGAAGTTGATTAATGAGTAGTGCATCATTACGATGACGAGATTTCCTCATGTCTCTGGATTGCTCATATTGATCCCCAATGAAAAAAAAAATATTTCATATAACTTCTTTGAGTGAGTTTAATATGGAATCAATTAAATATTTCCATGAAGTTGAATATATTTCCCCTATTGTTTAATGTTGCTAACAATGAGGTCTCTAATCGCACATTTTTCTATTATAGTTTCTTGAGATTTATGGATATTTCTAGAACTAAGTTGTGGGGAATTATGATTTAATATTAAGAGGTCCATAATCACACATATTTCTATTATAGTTTCCTGAGAGTTAGGGATATTTTTAGAACTAAGTTTTGGGGAATTATGATTGAATTTCACAAAGTTCTCTATGTGTGGAAAACCTTGAAAATATCTCCATCGTCCATGAATATATCTCTATATAGTCATATTTCATGGATTTTGTTTTGGTGAAGGTATGTAGGGGAGAAGGGTTGATATAGGATCTCAATTGTCAAATCAATCCACATCTATCACTATAGATTTTTTTGGTGGCCACTTATCATTCATCCTCCCAACAAAATATCCACCATTTGTTCCATTCTCATGTGATCCTCTAGCTAGAATTCCATTGGGGTCTTCCATCATGCAATGATGTTTCTCGACCCAC
>JASDQU010262885.1:0-12604 GCA_032191745.1 Picea mariana | reverse complement strand
GATAAGTTGTCACCATTCTAGCGAGTCTTTCACTCTATATTTTTATAGTCTTTGTACATTTATTTTATTAATAGAAATCATGTATTATTGTATATCTTTTCCTCTGGTTATATTTATGATATATCTTTGTTATATTATTGTTGCTCTTTCAATATCTCTGTATATTTTTGTGTTATATCTCCGCTCTCATTTCGTGCCAAAAATAATTTGGATCAACATTGAAAAGGGTTGTCAAGGCTATAGAAAATGGGGATGGTTACATTCCCTACAGAGACAGTAAACTCACCATGCTTCTCCAGGTATTGTTGTCTTTTATACCTATGCATTTATTCATCTTCAATATGAGGTTTTTCGTAAACTTCTCTTCTTTTCCAGGATTCTTTCGAAGATGACGAATCTAGGATATTGATGATTCTATGTGCAAGCACTGACCCAAACGACATTCAGAAAACTATTGGCACCTTGGAGTATGGGACCAAAGACAAAGGTATTGTTAAATTACCTAAATCCCATCTTAAAGAGAAGATCAATGTTATTGACCAAGTAGTTTTGGAGACCAGGATCAAAGTCATGAATGCCTTAATCGCAAAGCTTCAAGGAGATAATAGGTTAAAAGATGAGTGCAGAGATGAGGTTGCAAAAGAGTTGAATGGGAAAACACAGCAACTGGAGAACCTGAAAACCAGTGCAACACATGTACAAGGGGAGAAACGCCAGTTTAGGGAGGAAATGTTGAAAATAGATGAAAATTTGCTAAACTTGATTAACAATGAAGTTGGTATATAGATTATCTTATTAGATGATATATATGACATGTTAGATGGCATTGTTAAAAATAAAGAAATTATATATTCAATGAAATAATGTCATATTGTATAGAGATGATCTTAATATATGATATGTATGACGTGTTAGATGTCATTGTTAAAAAAGTAAAGAAATTGTGCATCCAAGTAAATAAAATTAAACTCTAACTAACGAAGCTAAAAAACAAAGAAAATAATGAAAAACTCTAACTAACGAAGCCTATTTCAAACATCAACAAAGAAATATCAACCAAATAAGTTGAATCAACAATATTTTCAAAAATCAACATACAAACTATGAATAAAGAAACACTATATAATCAATTAAAATTGAGAAGTGCCACTATTGATGAAGTTTCACAAACAAACAAACTAGTAAAAATATCAAACAAGGAATGTTTTAGAATTAAGATCAAGCAATAAGAATTTACAAAGGTATTTTATCATCACTCTAATCACAAAAGTTACAGAAAAAAATCAACTTACCAACATCATATGAGACAAAACTTGTCTTACACTCCTAAAAATCGAAACCATTTCAATTTGTTTTTCAATTTAGTACACCAAAAATTGCAATGAAATAAATCCTAATAAAATGTTTTATCATATAATTTTAAAAAGAAACAATTAAAGATGAAGCAATCTTTTTATCCAACAATAATATTGATCTTATTAAAACAATTTCTCATTTCTTGAGATAAATATAAAATCTTACCTCATTTTATGGAAATTTAATATTGATCTCACCAAAACAATTTCTCATTTCTTGAGATAAATATAAAATCTTACCTCATTTTATGGAAATTTTGTAATGATGATAAACGTTCGTTACCATTCACCTTCCCTTCTTATTTAATTTTATGGAATTATTTATTTTTAATTTCATGTATTTTTTTAATAAACAATAAAGATTAATTACAACTTACCTTATCTCTGTTAAAATGATAAATAATTTAATTTATTATTAAATGTTCCTTACAATTCACATTCCCTCCTTCTGATTTAATTTCATGAATTTTTTTTTAACAATAAATGTTAATTACAACTCACCTTAAGGTGATACATAATATAATTTATTATTACATTAACATATTTGCTTATATTAAAGTGATAGATAATATAATTTATTATTACATTAACATATTTGTAGAAATTCATGTGTGTGAGATTCATAATCTTCATATGTATTATATTTTCTCCCTTATTTCATTAAATTGACCCATAAAAATTAAACTAATCAAGAATGGTAACCCTCACTATAAAAGTCATCATTAATTACCATATATGTTTGTAAGATTTTTTATAACTTGTGTATGTAAATCATTACTAATTTGAACAAGATGTTATGGGCTTGATTTATTTTTTTCATTTACTTGAATTCCAAGGGAAGAAACGTTGTGAGTTCTAAATGGATAGAATAAAGGTTTTATTATTGGCAAACAAACTTTTGCTATTCACTATAGATAGAGAAGCTAAGGAAGAAGCTTAGGTATTAGGAAATTGTGTACAAAGCATTGGAATGAGCATTTACAAGGCGTGTTGGTGCTCTTCATGGGCTTCCACCTTTTTTCTTAAATGAATAAAACATGATTTATGTTATTAGAAATATATTTTATTTTTGAATTAAATATACATAAGTTAAGGAAGAAAGTTTATTTATGGAAATAATGAAGATAAAGCATTAGAATGAGTATTTTAAATGCTTATTGGTCCTCTTCATTGACTTTTACCTTATCTTTAATAAAACATAACTTTTGTCACTTATAAAGGAGTTTTTTTAACGTAATATATTACTACATCTCACATGTAGTAACTACATATTACATACATATTACATGTGAATATGTTACTACATATCACATGTAATATGTAGTTACTACATATTACATGTGATATGTAGTAACATGTAATATGTAGTAACTACATATCACATGTAATATGTAGTTACTACATATTACATGTGATATGTAGTTACTACATATTAAGTTTTGATTATTGGCAAACAAACTTTTGCTATGCACAATAGATAGAGAAGCCAAGGAAGAAGCTTTGGTATTAGGAGATTGTGGACAAAGCATTGGAAAGAGCATTTACAAGGTGTGTTGGTGCTCTTCATTGACTTCCACCTTTTTTCTTAAATGAATAAAACATGATTTATATTATTAGAAATATATTTTACCTTTGAATTAAATATACATAAGCTAAGGAAGAAAGTTTATTTATGGAAATAATGGAGATAAAACATTGGAATGAGTATTTAAAAGGCTTATTGGTTCTCTTCATTGACTTTTACCTTATCTTTAATAAAACATATTTTTTGTCACTTATAAAGGAGGTTTTTTAACTACATATCACATGTAATATGTTACTATATCTCACATGTAGTAACTACATATCACATGTGATATGTAGCAACATGTAATATGTAGTAACTACCCATGTAATATGTAGTTACTACATATTACATGTGATATGTACTGTATGTGTTATAATATAACACATAGTAACTACATATAACATATGTAATAACTACATATCACATGTGATATGTATAACACATACAGTGTATGTGTTATAATATAACACATAGTAATTACATATCACATGTGATATGTAGCAACATGTAATATGTAGTAACTACCCATGTAATATGTAGTTACTACATATTACATGTGATATGTAGTTACTACATATTAAATAACATGTAATATACATATGTAGTAACTACATATTACATGGGTAGTTACTACATATTACATGTTACTACATATCACATGTAATATGTAGTTACTAAATGTGATATGTAGTAACTACATATTACATGTGATATGTAGTATATTACATGTGATATGTAGTTACTACATATCATATGTAACATGTAGTTACTACATATTACAAAGTTAAAACATAATTTTTGTTACTTATAAATGAGTTTTGTTTTCTGAGTTATAGATAGAGAAGATAAGGAACAAGTTTGATAAGAGGAGAATGTGGGCACAACATTGGAATGGGCATTTACAAGGTTTATTGGTGCTTTTCATCATCTTCCACTCTATGTTTATAAACTATGTTACAGAATGATGTTTGTAGGGAATGCATTCCCCACAATCCCCTAATATAAAAGGTAAACTTTGAGAGTAGTTTTTGTGGGGAACAAAGAAAATTCCCTTTAGATTTGTATGGTTGAGTGGTACTTGAAAATGACTAATATTTCTTTTGCTCATTTAAAGCCAATGATATGGGAAAGTGTTGTGTAGCTAAACTCCTAAATCTTTAATATCACATTAAAAGAAGGCTTTTTAATTAACCCAAATATTATTTTCAAGCACAAATCCTCTTGTGAAAGGACTATGTAGTTTCAAATAATAAAATAAAAGGAAATGAAATAGTGTAACTATTAAATTTGTTTTCTTACCTCAACAGTTCATGCCTCCACGAGACAAGTAAGAAAAAGATACATCTAAGATAATTCTTAAGAGGAAAAGCATATAGATAACATTGAATTTTTTAAGAAAATTTTATATAATTTAACCATGAATATTATAGGGGTGTAAAGGAACAAATGCTCAAGATTTCTAACAAAGTCTAAACCATAAAAACTAGTCACCCCTTGACAGCTTTTTATGGATCTTATTTTTAAACAATAACAATTAGGTTCCCAAGTGAAAGTTATTTAAAATCAGAAATAATGTTTTCCAAGGAATTACATGCCTCTCAAAATGAACAACATAAATAATTGTGTTCTCTTTTTATAGGTTGGGATGGAGTTCTCGTGGACTAGAAATATCAAACCTAGAAGAAAGAAAGAAAATAAATTAGAAGTCGGCCTCAATGATATGGTGTTCTAAAAATAAAGGATGAATGAGTAAATGAATGGGAATAAGTAAAATAAAAGTGAAATCGTGTAATTATATATTCGAGAATGATGTTCAGGTTCCCAAGCACCTTTTAGCTTGACCTCGACACAAAAACAACCTGGAAATAGTCCCATACGCCGCAAGCACTACAACCACCACTCTGATACCAAACTGTGAGGTACCTATCACTAGCAAACCCAAAAAATTACTCTGACACAAATTTGTAATGTACCCATTGAACCAGGTACCTCTAAATTCACCTTCTTAAGAAAATTACAAATTTTGATACCAATTATTTAATAAAGAAGCATGAAACCAACACATGCAATAATCAAGAAACATGCTAAACCATAAAAGAAATGAATAACATGCCATGCACAACATTAACCACTAGAATTCATGATATAAACACATATCATAGATAAATAATACACAATAGAATATAGATTACACAAAAAACATAGAGAGCACTTATCTTTAAATAAACCAGTCACCAACTGGCTACAGGCATTGGAGGTTCCACCCAAATGTATACATTGTTGTTCTAGATATCAACAATAGGTTAGCCCCGATCTAGACCTATGAATCCATAAGGAAAGTGTAACACCCCCCTTTCTAAACCCTTGATTATGTGCAATTAATCAGGATTTATGATTTCCATGACATGGCATAAAAACATTGTAAATGCCAACAACTGATTGTGGGGGTGAATCCTTAAAGTACTAGCCATAATACCACTAGGGGAAAGAGTGAATAAAATCTAAAGAGGGTTTTTTCATGCTAAAGAGGACCCAAGCCTCCTTGTTGATAATGTTTTATTTTGAGATATTTATATTAATTACCTCATACCAAATTTCAAGACAAATCAGTTAATGAGGAAGGGTTGGTGGTTGAGAAACCAACCACCCTCAATGAATAATGGTATGGAAAAATTGTCTAGGACAGTTGAAATTATCGTCCCTAGGTACAATAGGGTACCATTTTCTACAACCCCGGATTGACCCCACGAATTCCTTCTAACAGAAGGAAGGGGACAAGTCGAGAACCTTCCTGAGGGGGGTTACATGTAGAGGAGGCATGAATTAAGAAAGGAGAATAGAGGGCTGAGTGCAGAAGGGGAATGGGGGATAGAAGAGAGATGAGCTTTGAGTTGGCAACACCTAAGGAAACAAAGATTTGTTGCTGCAAGAGAAAAATGCCAAGTGGGTGCATAATTTCGTGGTGGTATCATGGCTTGGCATGGGGGTGGCCAGAGTGCTAATAGTGAATGCCTATGATCCTAGGTTTGGGTGGAAATGCGAAAACCCACATTCGATTGGCTGATTAATTTCTTCCCTGAACAGAAAAACATGTATTTACTCTGTGTAATTGAATAGAAAAGAAGTATTGATACTGGTATTTGTATTTTAAATATGTATGCTTGGTTAATGAGATTTATATTGTTATATGGAAAGTATTTATACTTAGACAATAGGAAATGCTTCATAATGATACAAAGGAAATGAATCTTTGTTTATTCTTGTTGTGTACACAATTACATAATTGTCAGGACCCAACTGTCAACCAAGCTCACTTAATTCCTGGTTGAGTCGATAAGACTCAACAACTATTGATCTCTGAGCTAAATTTGATCCCAGTTGTATGATATTTTCTTTTTCCCCTCCTAACTCTGTGATAAATATTGGCCTTTATATCGGTAGATCGACAATCTTCCATCGTAGATCTAATATTAAGCTCGAGAGGGAGTTGACGTCGGGGCACTTTAATACGGGAGCCCCGACAAACCTTCATCTTGTATGTGGTTGGGAGGGTCGATGTCCGGTGACCTGATAATCCGATAAGGACACGGTTCCATGGATGGGTTCCACCTTTCCTGTAGGTCCTGAGCAAAGAGGAATTGGCATCATGATGACGTGATTCGCCTTCATGGCAATCAGGGTGTTAGGAGGGGAGAAATATCCACCGTAGATCTGGGTCAAGAGAAGACAATCAGACCCTGGACCACCAAGGGTCTTGATGCAAGGATTTTTTAGAATGTCAGGTCACCCGATACTCGGTGGGAAGGGTTCCCATGCAGGGTTCCATTTTCCCTTTATTATTATTATTATTATATATATATAAGCATGAGAGGAAGATAACGTGAAGTGAGACATGTTATTCCTATGTGGAAGCTAGGGTGTCACTGGGGAGAAACTTATCAACCCCTAGTTCATGAATAATTTGAGTGTGGGCCTTGTCGGCTTCGAATCCTTTGTATCATCACCTGGATTTGTCAATCATCGGATCTATCGTTCAAGAGATCTCAGTCATAGGCACTGGAGCACCGAAATTCGGGGGAATTCCAAGTCTAAGCCATTTGGAAGTCTCAATACTTGATATACAGGGACTAGGGTTCCATATCCTTAACTGGAATAATCATGAGAGAGGAAGAGAGGGTGATGTCATGATGATGCACTATGCCAACTCGGTAGCCATGGTGTCATGGAAGGGACACCTATCAACCTTTGGTTGCGGGTGAGTGGAGTATGGGACCCCTCGTCAACCCAAGCTCTGTGGTAAGTGTTATCACTCTATAAATTCTCTTGGTTGAATGAGGAAAACTTAGAGGTAACCACAAACCAAGGTTTAGGACTAGAATCTAGCCCTTCCAACCCAGAGATGGCTCTCTCTTGTAACTCATTCAAGGATTGATTAGTTTTGTGAAGTGAAGTGGCTAGATCTTCTACAAATGAAGGTAGGGTTTATGAAATGGTGGTTGAGAAAGAGGAAATACCATTGGGCATGGAGTCAAATGAATAAAAATTATCAATGGAAGGTGATATAATGTTCTAAGAAGCAGAGGAAAGACAATCAATCATTTCTCAGTCAATCAACTCATTGTAGTATAGTGGCAGAATCAAAGGAAACAATCCATTAAAGCAGAGCATCTATCAATAATGATTTATGCGTTAACTTAGAAGAAATTGATGAAAATATTTGAAAGCAAATAAATTCAGAGCATCTAGCATAGGATGAATTCTGAATCAAATAAGTTCATTCAAATACTGAAGACATTACATTTAATCGGAAAAACTCAGAAAAATTTACATTCACATAGGAAAACACATACCAAGGAGCATTAACATATGAATCTCTGGTAAGAACATTCAATACTTCTGCATGATAATTTCATTAAGCTCGGGAAAATATTACAATATATACATATCAGTCCTTTTCCTGCCTCTCAAACCCCCCCTTTCTATTACAATAGCTGGAATTTAAAGGCAAATTACAAGGCCTTTTCCATGGTGTAAATATTTTTCTCGGAAATAAATAAAAAATAAAATAAGTCATCCAATTGATAACAAAATGATAGAAAATAAAATTAAATCATAAACTAAAAATAAACCAAAATCTAGAATTGGTTGCAAAAGGTCTCGAATGTTGAAGGCTAGAGTGAAATCCCTAATTGTTTCCTTGAAAACTGGATCTTGTTAATGATTGAGTGCATGAAAATCTGTGATATGGAGCTGATTTTGTGCCTAAAAATCTGGGATATGGCTGCCACATAATCACCCAGTTTCCTCAAAATTTGCATTTTCCAAGTGGTTAACTAACAATGTCATCGAAGGCCAAGATGGTGCTTTGATCTGATCCTTAAAATTTGAAGATATTGATTGTTTTGCCTAAGAAATTGTAACTAATCCTCCAATGTTGATTTTTTGTCTTAGATTCTGGAGTGCTATGTTGCCACTTACCCTGGAATGTAATACAATGATGCATATAAAAATAAAATTACACCAATACTCTCACCATCATTAGATAAACTTACAATAGTCCATGGATCAAAATTGTTCTAATGAAAATCAACCACCTTATTCCTATGGCCTGTATGTTGAAAGAAAATTCGAGGCGATGTTTTCTTACTAACATTATTTCTAACCTTCTCATAATCCCACACATTTAAGTAACTATCCTCTGTTGCGCTTCCAAACACGGATGCTTTGTCTGGACACCACTGCACGCAAAGCACGGAAGTTGAATGACCTTCAAATTTATTCACAGGTGAGGCAACTCCACTAGATGTAAGATGTCGGTGATCAAACATGTGCACTGACTTATCAGTAGACCTAGTCAATATTAGATTCTCATCATGAGGGTTCCAATCAACACAATGAAGGTCAACATTATGCGCTTTCTCAACCATAATAATTGGTTTATTACTAGTTCAAGCATCCCACAAAATAAGAGCAGAGTCATCACCCACGCTACAAAACTCATATGCATTTGAATGACCAAATTGTGCATCTTTAATCGTATCTTTATGCCCTTTATAAACACCTCTAAGACCTATTGAAGGGATCTTTGTTACTTTCTCATTATGTGTTGAAGATGGTTACATGAATTTATAAGATCGCAATTAATAAATGGAAAACCCAACATAGGAAGATGAGGAGATTCATAGAACAAACATTCAGAAATATTCTTAGCATAGTTTCTCTTCGCATATTTCTCAAGTGCAACAGCTGAAAAAGTAGCAGTAAATACCACCACTACCTTTTCACATGAAAAAGGAAATGAATCTTGTTGAGGCAAAACTGATGCCAAAACAAAATTTTTACGCAAAATTTTTACACCTATGCCTAATCTTTTCCATCCATCTGTCTGCCAGATCAACGATCCTAAAAAATTGTGGGGTTGCGGGGGGTCCTTCATGGTTTTGAAAACCACCGAGGAGGGGGACCGCAATCCATATGTTGCGGCCATGTTACATGCTCCCAAACCATGGTTAAGTTTCGTGCCCAAAATATGTTGGGGGGCACAATCAAATGAGGGCCACTAGATCTGACATGATTGTACCCGATCTACCTCAACCCACGATCTTGAAATCTTAGAACAATGGATCTTTTCTGCAATAAAATAATCAACCGAGTACTTTTTATTTTGGCCAAGAGTTTCGGATAACTTTTTAGCACATGGTTTAAGATTGTTTTGGTTTAGGAAGTGGCATTTGGTTTAGCAAGGAGCATTTTCCTTAGTTCATAATTTGCAATCGAAGATCAAAAATAGCATCACCATGAATGAGTGATTTTTCATGTTTGATACTATGATTCTCATCATAAGCAACCATATTTCTCTCTCATTCATTTCAGACACCACCTCTCGGAACAACGTCATGAGTTGGAAGAATATATTGCGGCAGCTTCTCCATTGGCAGTGCTCCCCACAAGAAAACCCACATCTGGAATTGTGCTAAACCATAACACCGAGCTACCATCATGCCAAGTTTATCTTAATAACTCATGTGCACCATTCAACTCAATGCATATCGTCCAAGGACACCTCCAACAAATTAAAATGTCAACAACATTCTCCATGTAAAAGGCCCACACAGCTAAAACTCTCAATTTAAAGCACATACTTTTTATGCCCTCCTGGTAGAGTTGAGGATATTTCTTTGAGAGTGATGCACTTTCTTCCTTCTCAAGAAAAACAACCACAACAACTGGAAGAGAAGTAAAAGCAAAATTGTACAACGATCGGTACCAATCACATATATATACCGTGCAACTAGATATTTGTTTGCCACATAGTAATTAGAATCCTCTCTTTTGGTTTGCAAAGGTGAAGTAGGTTCTCTTTTCTGCAAAGCACCTTTCTTTTTTACTCTATCTTGAGATGCACTCTTCAAATCACCCAAATGTTTCTTTTTTCTAAGAATATGTTGTCTTTTCCTCACATCAAATCCTACCTCACCCTCATCACTCCAATCACTTGTATCAGACAATGCTTTCCCATCCTTCTCATTTAAAGCAACATTCTTCTTGACAGTGAACACTTCTCTCATGGAAGATTGTATTTCCTTCTTTCTCTTTGACTCTAAAGGATCAAATTCCACCATCTTTGACCCTCCTTTTAAAATCCAAGGATCATTTTGTACATCATGACTTATTTTGACTTTCTCCTTCATGGTTGCAAAGACCTTATGCTTCAATCCCAAAGGAAAGCAAGTTAAATTTTTTTGTTGTTTTCTTTTTGTTCTCTTTGCTTAAGTCCTCAATAGAAGTTAGCTCCAACTTTTTGGAATCCTGTCTTGGAATGATATCATCAAAAGGGTTCCACAACACCTCAACTAAGATGATATTTAGAGGTGAATCTACTGTTTGATCATCCTTTTCTGTTTCAATGTCTCCCAGCTTCAAAAGGTTGAAGATAGACTCTAATATAACCTTTCCAAAAATAGTGTGTTTGTTATCAAACCAATCACATCGATCCAAAGTAATAAAAATTGATTGTTATTTGAGTTTGGATCTCTAGCATTTTCACATGCAACAAGACCTCTATGCTTGAATCTGAGATGTGAATGAATTTCATCAGCAAATGGAGCTCCATAAGTTCATTGATTGCAAATGTTGCAACTTTTGCAGATTGTGGAAGACTTTTCAAAATTTGTCAAATTCATAGCGAGGAAGTTGATCGTCAAATTTCGCCTGCCATTGAACGTATACATTCAGTTAGAAGCATAGTTGAATGCATACAGAACCTTCCCTTGGTATGTATGGAGGTCAAAACAATGCAATTGAGGAACTGGCACTGTCAGGTCTTTTTAATCACCTTCTTAATTTCTTAAGAAGATAGTTAGAAAGATTTTGCATTTAATTATCAATCTAGGGCTTGTATGGAACTTGTAAACTATTGTGCATTGTATATGCAAGAATAACTATTATTTCTATGTGGTGTATTCATAGTATAAATTATTACTTTTGTAGTTAGAGTATAGAGAATTCTCAAGCTCTGGAAAGGCTCTACAGAAATCCACACTTGAAGGAATTGAAAGCACACTTTTGCAAAAAAGTAAATATCACACTTGAAGGAAATTAAATGTCACACTTGCAGGAAAGGAAATGCCACACTTGCATGAAAGGAACTCACACTTTCTTGAAAATAAGTATACAAGTTTCATAGGTATCAGGAGTATGACTCAACTTTCTCCCGAAGAAACCCCAACTATGTGCAATAAAACTAATTGCAGAATTGAAACTCTAAATTACTCTTGCAAAAATTGAAATTCACACCACGCTTATTGAAAATAAATCACACTTACTGAAAGGAAATTCGTTAACTACTTGTTGGTAAATAAATTAACTAAGCCCTCAAAATCAAAGCCTAATGTAACATCCCTCTCTTGCGTCCACTTGATGCGGCTTATTCTTTGAGGACACTCGTGTGCAAGTGATCTGATTCATTATATAATTGACTATTTTGCTTATGGATTATGATGATGATTGTGGATATGATGATATGTATTTTATTATATTTGTATCGACATGTGTTATTGATTGGTTTTTCCTGAGTGTGCAGGACTCTGAACCGATTGAGGATGTTGATGGCATCGATGGACCTCCTTGAACTTTGGATTGAGTCAAGGAGTAGACTGTTTATGGTTTGAGTATTTTGTTATTTCAAATGGGATATATGACTGGCATATTATGATGTTGATTTTGGATCACTGACATGTTTCATTGATGGATGCAGATTGACTATAGCTTACTAACGAGACTCACATTTGGAGTAAATGGGTCATGCATGACAACCAGAGATATTGAGGGAGAGGTGTGGTAGCATCCTTGCCACAGCCTACTAGCACTCCCGTCGTGGCTCAAACTATAGGTTAACGATTACCTAGTTCGAGAGGTCCACGATGTCGTGAGGGAAGACTATGACAGCCGCTCACGATGATTCTAAAGGGCACGCAATAAGGTAGGGTCCTTATTCCTTAGAGGCCCTTAGTCTCTCACAATGTCACCTGACGGGGTATTGACTCCAGGGGTTTGACGTCTACCAAAATCAGTCAAAAAGAAAGTGGCACCCTTGGAGCACATAGTGCATCTTGAAGGGCACATCACATAAATGAAACATGAATGCAGTCGAGTGGAACCCTTGGAGCACGTAGTGCATCTT